>JBCEWB010127379.1:0-11335 GCA_039654565.1 Peronia peronii | reverse complement strand
CGCATTCACCGCCTGATCGCCACTTATTACATCACGACAAACACCCTTCAACATCCAGAAAGGAAGTTCGTGACAGTGTTTTTCTCAAAATGAGGTTTTCAGGGTTTTTTTCCCATGTTTTAATTTCTAGAGCAGTTGCCATAAACTGGCATGAGTGTAGACCAAATGAATACAAAAACATGTTCAGACAAAATTTCCGATATCATTCCAACTTTCTGAGAAAGTTAAAGTTCGGGGTCAATTTACAGATAATCCGTAATTTATTTGACCTCCTGATTTTAACAGTTTATTTAAAAAATCTGTGTAAGTTTTTAAAAGAATTCTTTTATCACTTTCAGATATACTGAGTTGAAAACTATGGATGCAAAATATTCAAGCAAATTTCCCGAAGAATATGGAAGTCTATTTGTAGTAAACTAGGAAATACCGGCTAACATAATTCAAGATGGCAGCGTTTTCCATGGCAGCCAAAAACAAGAGCTTTTTTCGTGGTTTCCCTCTAATTTGACATCCTGAAATGTGATTACAATAGTCAAAATCGTTTGTTCCCAGCGATTTTTGAAACCACCTCCAGGACCTGTCCCCTGTAGCTCCCCCCCCCCCCCCCTCCCCCCTCCCTCCCTTTTGCTCCATTCAACCAACAGAAAGGACAGCATCACGTAGGCTACACTGTAGTTAAGAATTACTGTTGACCTTTGTGTCCTTGACAGCACTGTGGAAGGCGATAGCTGCACGGACACTGCACTCACTTACAGAAGCAGGTGTGTTAGTGATCAGGCCAAAGTGACGGCCTTGACCTCTTGCTCTGTCATCTTGGAGACCCAACAACTGGTGGATTGTCTGGACACGGCAGATAGTAAGCTGGTGTTTGTACTAGTAGACTCTACTTTGTCTTCATATCTACCTGAACATTCAGCTGTCTGTCTGTCCGTTTGTCTGCTTGTTTGTCAGCATTACATATTAAAGCCGTATCTGTACATGTCAGCCTGTGTCTGCTTGGGCCAGCAGCACGTAAAACCATACAAACGAACAAACAAATAACCAAACAAAAAAGAACAAAAATCTGGGCGGGTGGGTGGGTTGGCATGGATGGTCCGTGTACCGGATTTATAATTTGTCTCGTACAGAAAATGAAAATGTTCAACACTATGTTGACCACTGCGCATGACAGAGGACACAGTCTGTCTTTGCCTGTTTTTTCTTACATTGGCCACTGGAATTTTCCACCGTAGCACCGATATCAAGGTTGGCCATTGTCGTTGTTTTCTTTCTTCTTCTTCCAAGGAACCAGATACAATATTGTTTTGTTTCTTTGTTCTTTGTGCTAACTTGAGGTGGGAGCTGCTCATATTTCAGTCAGCATTTCAATATAGAGAAGAAAGGATGGACGTGTGGGTGGATTGGGGGTGGGTGGACGGGGCAGGGGTGATATGTTTTTCTGTAGCTGAAAATGAAAGTGATTGTTCGCTTCTGTTTGAGTTTGACGCCAAACCGTTTATGACATTTAAGATTTCCTGGTGTTGTTTGTTCCCAATCTACTGCTGGCTGAGCCCCGACTATACTGGCAGAGGTTGAGACATTTTCTGAGCTCAGTTCTCTGTTCGCTCTATCTCCACTTTCGCATTTTGAGAAAATTGATGTTTTATGTTTCGCACCTAGGAGATAAGACAAATAATTTTCAAAATCTACCTGCCTGTTTGGGCAAGTGATCGATGAAATACTTACATTATATGGTAGATTTACTATCCCTCTTTCATATGACGTATATATCTCCAAATAGTCCAAACGTGGAGATAGAGCAACAAAGAACTGCAGCATCAACCACTGGCAAACTGTCAGTAACACCACATGTGGTAAACGTTTGTCAGATTGACGCAGCAATAGATATCGATTTAAAAAAGAAAAAATATTATTATTATTTTAACCTGAGGCAAAAGACACTATTCAGAGTGCACATGGATTTCAGACAAGTGAGTGTCCGATATTTGCTCATGTTCTATATATTTTCTTGGTTATTTGTGACATAAACAACATTGCATCCCCCGTGGCCCGGAGTTTATAAGTAGGTTCTCTGCTCCCACCTGCAAGCGGTGTAAGCCCGCCATCGGTGGGATGTCTCCCATGGAGTGCCATCCTCGACATTCCAGGGGAGACATCTCTCCTCTCTCTCCTTGCTCCTGTCTTCTATCCCGCTCTCTTTTCTCTCTTCTTCTTCACGTGTAAACATATCTTACTGTGTTTGACACAATATGGTTGTAATCGTGCTGATGTGTCGTTAAACCCCAACACAAACATACGAACAAACAAACGACATTGCAATGTTGACCTCAGTACTTCCTGCTCGACTCTGCAGATGGACGGATGACCCGCACTCTGGGGGTGTTCAACTTATGTCTGTGGAACAGCTGTGAGCCAAGCCAGCCATTGTGTAATATGCTAATAGCCCGCATTCGACAGGCCGGCTGCACGGATTATCTGCCACAAGAATTGACAGCTTCACTCAGCTGCTGGACTTAGAGCTCACGTTCTTCCTTGGGAACAAAACCTAATGGCAACAAGGACATTTGAAACCACGCCAAAGGCTACGTCTGCTGTGTGCAGTGAATGCCCACCTGTAATTTTACAAGCGACGATTTAAGGTTTTGGGAAAGGATTTCTGCCGACAACCAATTATTTTTTAAGGACTTCTATGATAAATCTATGACTGTAAAACTCGCAGCATTAATAAACATTTCTCTAGCTTGTCTGTGTTTTTCTCTATCAATCCAGTTTTACTATAAGTTCTACTTTGGGGGGGAGAGGGGGGGGGGGTGAGATGGGACGTCCTGGAGGTGATTTTTTAATTATTATTATAGATAAACATGTTCATGTACTATTTTAATCTTTTCCATCTATTTGGCATGTTCAAATTAGAGGAAGACACACAAATTTGACTGTCTCGAGCAGTTGACATGGCAACACCGCCATCTTGGATTTTGGCCGCTCTGAAGTGACTGTCTTTCAAACTATCTCATCTTGAGCCCCCAGGAGGTTGAACAGCGAAATAAAAATATCGTATCTCATTCGCCAAATATCAGTCAACAGTTGATGAAACTTGGTCAAAGTCGTTTGTTGTTTTTTTTTTGTTTGTTTTGTTTTTTGCATAGTATCCAAAAAGATACATGTATTAATGTTCAACTCATGTGATAAAAAACAATTGTTGAATTTTTTAAAAATAAAATGTAACGAACTTTCAAATTTCACCCTTTTTTCATAAGAAGAACCAGTTCTTCTCCACAGCTTCGAGGTTATGGGCAATACGTACAGAATGATTTTTGGTCTTGTAAAAATGATGTCTGCGTCATTTGGTAAGAATCGGCCCAGAAATAAAAAAGTAGACAGCAAAATGGTGACATAAAATCGGGTTTTAAGAAACATGGGTTAATTTTTCTGCTTTACTTTTTTTTGTTTTTTGTTTCGTTTTATTTTATTAAAGGGGAAAATTGACATGGAGAGGTTTTCATTCGGCCCTTAGGATCAAAACCTTTTTTTTTTTTCACACTGGAGCCCTTCCTGTGCCTTTTTACCGGTTTTCTGTTCATATCCGTTCTCGAACTTTGTCCCCCCTCTCCCTCCCTCTCTCAATCATTATAAGGGCTCCGAAAGAGTCACTTCCGGGTTCTAGGAGGCCTGTATATGGGCTCCATGTCTTTCCCTGACAAAACCAAGAGTGCCTTGGCTTTTACTAGAGCCGACAGTCCACACGTGTGCTCAGAGGCAGCATAAATAGGAAAGAACGTTGCTCTTTATAGGAGGTGTAAGTTTATTTCATTGACAGCGATTTTGAAAGCTTTCACTGATATTCTGGGTGGTTGTGGGCCTCTTTCGTCTCAAAAAGTGGTCACACAATGTCCATCCCTGGCATTGGGGCTCAAGAAAGGGCTAGACGAGGTCAGAATCAAGTGTTTTATACATCCTTTGCTTATATGGGGTCAAACAGTAATAATCTACCACTGCAAACCAGAGGATGCCAAGTCCTTTTTGACAGCAGGCCCGGGGCATCCGTTGCACAGCCGTGGGTCAAGCTCGTCAGAATGGACATATTCGCTTTTTAATACTATTTTGCGATTCAGAAAAGGCAGGACATTTAAGAGAAAACAAAAACCCAAAATCAATTTTTTTGCAGTAGAACACGTATTTCAGGCCGCACCCCCCGTTCCCATGAAATAAGATTGAGAGGACAGATGGGCTGACACAATGCGATCTTCACAGTGTAAAATAAGAACATACTGACATACTAAAAGAACAAACAAACAAAACTGTCTTCTCTTTCTGATAGACGTAGCAAACAATCGCATCAGCTGAGACCGGAGCAAACATTAAATGAGTAAACAAAACAAACACAAAAATTTGTCTCCAACTTTGGTCTCCTATTCTTGGTATCTCCCCTTTGACTGTGACGCAAACTTCGAGTTGAAAGAGCTAAACAAAAACTTGCCAATGGGAGGCCTTGTGACTGTTAGATGGTGCCAGACACGTATGTGAATTGTCAAGAGCTGTCAGACTTGTTTGTGTACTGTCAAAAGCTGTCAGACTTTGTGTACTGTCAAGAGCTGTCAGACTTGTTTGTGTACTGTCAAGAGCTATCAGACTTGTATGTGTACTGTCAAGAGCTGTCAGACTTGTATGTGTACTGTCAAGAGCTGTCAGACTTCTTTGTGTACTGTCAAGAGCTGTCAGACTTGTTTGTGTACTGTCAAGAGCTGTCAGACTTCTTTGTGTACTGTCAAGAACAGTCAGACTTGTTTGTGTACTGTCAAGAGCTGTCAGACTTTGTGTACTGTCAAGAGCTGTCAGACTTTGTGTACTGTCAAGAGCTGTCAGACTTGTTTGTGTACTGTCAAGAGCAGTTACACTTTGTGTACTATCAAAAGTTAGACATGTTTGTTCACTATCAAGAGGTACATGTACTAGCCATGTTTGTGTCAAGAGAATCTGACAGATCTGCCTTCTTGTGCAATCAAATGTCTCACATGGAAGAGCTGACCACTCTCAAATGTCCAGCACTGAGGTCTAACAAACAAACCATGAGCAGCCACAACCAGACAAACCATTCCCTTCATCAAGACTTCACATCCCAATATTGACACCAGAAGTGGTAATACAGGAATTTTATTGAGTTCAATAACTTATAAAAATGACCCAAAAAAAAAAATTTTAAAAATAGACATATATTTGCGTACTGTAAAGACACACACAGACAGACAAACATACATGTAATACAGAGAGAGAGTGAGAAAGAGGGAGACAGGTGAGGGATATAAAGTCCTCCCACAGTTGCGCTGACAGATTGTGCTGTAGTTCTGACTTGTCCTCTCCACAGCCTCAGTCTCACATCTCACAAACAATCATTGGTTATCGTACACACATGGTTCTGCCAAGACAAGCAAACCCAACGATAACAGTCGCAGACCGTCAAAATCCAAAATTGGGTCATATTGTATTTTTGTCTAAAAATATTTCTTGGAAATTCTCTTTCATCATGCCTTTATATGGTGCCAGTTTACAGGCAGAAAGCTACAATATACACCATTGGAGAAAACCTTGCTTGTCGTCTGACAGCACGCTTGACCCACCCTTACCATTATCTCACTGTCGAATGCAAAACAGTGCAAACCATGTAGGCAAGGAGTTGATGAGCAAAGCTGATGTAACGCTGATAGTTTCTGAGACCACGAAACATGAAGGTCTTATTATATGGATTCGAAGTCAAAGGTTCTAGACCAATTAAATATTGAAAGTTAATGTAACACATTATTTGGACTTTGAGATAAAATATCAGTCTGTTACAATGGCACACTGAAATGAATTTTTTTTGTTTTTCTAGAAAGTAGTAATTTCAGACTTACATGGTTTTGCGACTGTTACCGTTAATCTGTTGTCCATGATATGAAATGAAACAAACAAACAAACAGGAAGAGTGGACGGAATCCCCACATCAGTGGCTCAGGTGGCTCATCAGTCACCTGAATAAGTCACAATGTTGTATATAGTTATGGCTGATTAGGCTTATTGAAACACACACACAAACATACACATGCATGCACACAAACATGCACTTGCCTGTTTCGGCTGATTTTTCACAGAATGAGGAACTCAAGTCTGATCAATCAAAAAATCATCATTTTGTAACCACCTTGTACATCTAAGGCCAGATAGTAGCAGAGGAAAGTCAAGCTTTTGTCACAAAACATGTTACAGTTCATGGAACTGATGGACAAAAATAAAACAGAGATTGTCAACTTCTTGTTCCCTCTAGTCCACACATACAATTCAGGGTAGAAAGGAATGGCCCCTCTTTCATCCTTCTCATCTGTGAACATTTCAGCAAAATTTCATTTAAGAATAATTTTCGACACAGAAATAAAGTTACCAAAATAAGTCCTCTGTCACATCCTGTGCTGAGATGTCAATGGAAAAGCTCAGTCCAATCCAGGCTCCACAATCATAAACAATTTGTGCTCCTCACAGAAAGATATTGAACCACGCACACAAACTGACGGATTTCTCCAGGTTGGGGTGGAAACACTGGTGTCTCTTTTGTACCATTCACATTGGCATGGATTGTGATGCTCACAAGGCAAAAACTATGGATATGTTATGTACACTTTTGTATGATAAACAGAACTGGCATAAAGTCAATATAATATAACATAGATCTACACAGTCAGATTTAAGAATCTCTATATAACTAGAGTGACCTTGGGCTTTGATCAGGCAGATGAGACTCGATCCATCTCCAACTCCTTCTCCAAACCTGTCGTTCCTGACTTCAAACTCTCGCCAAATCTGTCGGTGTTGGGGCTGAGAGACAACACAAACCATGAGAGAATGATGAGTGAACTCCGGGCTGCGTTGATGCCTTTGAACGTGTTAATCTCATCATCTTTCATCTGTAAGACAAAGAGGGCATGGAGGAATAAAGTCAACACATGAACCTACAATTTTGTGACCAACCCCCTTTACTTTACCGGATAAATTTGAGAGCCCCATTATTTTACAAGACAGATATTAGACCCCACTACTTCATAGGAGAGATCTGGGAGCCCCACTATTTTATGATAAGATTTGGGAGCTTCACTTTTTTTTTTTTTTTTTAAACAAAAGTACAGATTTAAGAAAGTCCTTTTCACTTTATCGGACAAATTTGGGTGCTCATTACTTTGTAATATACCACACATTTTTGGAAGCCCCAATAATTAATGACAGATTTGGGAGCTCTACTACTTTATATCACAGATCTGAGAGCTCCAATATTTTATGCTATGCGACAAGATTTGAGAGCCCTACCAATTTATCGCACAGATTTGGGGCCTACTTTTTATGATACATTTGGGAGCTTCACAATTCTATTACACATATTTGGGAACTCCACTACTCAACAGCACAGATTTGAGAGCCCCACTTTTTTACAGGACAAATTTGAATGCCCCACTAATTTATATCACAGATTTGGGAACAGCTTCACAGACTCTTTTCAAGAGCTCCATTACTTTTAAGCACAGATTTGAGAACCAAACTACTTCATAGCACAAGTTAGATAGTTCCACTACTTTGTGGTAAAAAATTGAGAGCTCCACTAATTTATAGACAGAGTTTAGAGCTCCACTACTGTACAGCACAGATTTAGAAGCTCTACATTTTATAACACAGACTGGGGAGCTCTACTACTGTATAGCCCACTCTGCTTTATAGGACAGATCTGGGAGATCCACTATTTTATAGCATAGATTATAATTACCGAACCCCATTTTATAGCACAGATTTGGAAGCCCTACTGTAGGACGGATTAAGAGTGCCACTACAGCACAGATTTGGTAGTTCTATTGCACAGGTTGTGGGAACTCCACTACTTCATACCCTGTGCATACAGTGGCAGATCTGGTACAGCTGATACTGTGCCATAATAACAGTATATGCTGTCTATCAATAGCAATGCAACTAGTGAATTTCCCAGACAGAAATCAGATCCACTTCTAGGACTATCAGTGATGTCAACTAAAACTGGACTCAGCCAACAATCTGTCCTCTCTCACAGAGCAGAAGTGAGAGGTTGGGCTCTTTGATTGTTTGCTATATCGACAGACAACATGACAATCTCACTTCATCTAACTGTGTACTACAATAACATGACAATAACTTACTCTATCACAGCTGTGTACTACAATAACATGACAATAACGTACTCTATCACAGCTGTGTACTACAATAACATGACAATAACTTACTCTATCACAACTGTGTACTACAATTACATGACAATAACTTACTCTATCACAGCTGTGTACTACAATAACATGACAATAACTTACTCTATCACAACTGCGTACTACAATAACATGACAATAACTTACTCTATCACAGCTGTGTACTACAATAACATAACAATAACTTACTCTATCACAGCTGTGTACTACAGTAACATAACCACATATCAGAGTTCAGATTATGTGAAGCTGGCAGTAGGAAAATTAATGCACTTTTTCTCCCTGCATGTCTTACCTGCTCACTGGAGAAAAGGTTCACATCATCTTGATACAGACTCATACGGTCGTCATAACGAATGGCCACCAGGCTGAGGATAAGGGCAATCAGGCAAAAGGCAATGGATATGGCTCCGTTCTGCAATGTCACAGCTCGAAGGACAAATCGTCGTGTTGGATTTCCCAAATCAAACCTGGATTGGAAATAGATTTAACATTTACCAAAACTGACAGAATGGAAATTAAACAGTCTTGGGATGTTGCTTTACATCAAAATACAACCACTCACAATTCGTCTTTTTTTTTTTTAAATCTCAAACTTTCTCTCATCAATATGTGTACAAATTTTATCCTGTAATGTACATACCTTGTATTCATAAGTGAATTTGCTAATTGCTGGTGTGATGATACTCTTTATATCAACTGGCTCCATTGTGATATTTGTCGCTTTGTCACCCATACTTAAAGGGTTTATTGACCCCAATTCTGTCAAACTGTTGTCATGATAGGCACGGGCAAAGCTCAACAGACGATCGTTCAACACTCGACAGAAATATTTGATAAGAGTATGAGTAAGTCTGTACTACTCAAAGATCAGATCCTGATAGATGGAACGGAAAAACAAAAGTCAATGGTCACAAGAACTACTCAAGTGCCTTGAAATCTACAATCCAACAAAATAAAAAATAATGCTCAAAGGGAATGTCAGATAGTCTTTATTATTCCTTACTGAACAATAACTAGATATCCCCTGACTATATAGGCTATTAAATAAGTTTCACACTGACCAGCGACCGTCAGCTATCAAGGGTGGCAGTGAGCTACAATTATGTACAATGAAAACTAAAGCAGCCTAGATATCTGTTTGTTTATATATCAGATAGCTCTCTTGTGCTCTCTTACTCTGCCATCATTATACCAGATGTACATGTTTCTTTGTAGACACCAAAATCAATGCTAGCCCGTCTGATCTGAGAAGAATGATCTAAATCCATGTGGCCAGAAGGGTGAGAGCTTACAGTTTACTTTGAGATACAATAACATGAATGAGATTACGTCCCTTCACTCCCCCATGGGGACCCAGGGTTTATAAGTAGGTTCTCTGCTCCCACCTGCAGGTGGTGTAAGCCCGCCATCGGTAGGATGTCTCCCATGGAATGCCATCCTCGACGTTCCAGGGGAGACATTTTTTCTTCTCCTTGCTACTGTTTTCTGTCCCGCTTTCTTTCCTCTCTTCTTCTCGTCGTGTAAACGTATCTAACCGTGTTTGACACAATATAGCCATAATCGTACCGTTAAACCTCAACACAAACAAACAAATGCCCCTTCACAAAGTGATTTGGTTCAAATTATGGCGCTACCATCTGAGTGCAGTCCCTCGGGTGACCTGGCACATATCGATTACTGTAAAATGAACTAGTGCCTATATCGATACTGCGATTATTGTCTTGGCGGTATGCACAGCCGAGGGTCCCAGCAGGTTAGGGCTAAGGGTTGGTCTAGTTCATTTTACAGTAACTGATATGTGCCAGGTTGCCCAAGGGATCACTCTCAGACGGTAGTGCCCAAAGTACTATGTTAGGTTATGGATGAATGTGTAACAGAATTGTCTGCATGTAGGGGGTGACAAACTTGACATCCCTAAGTAATCAACATGTACTTGTGAATACAGCCTCTCTACTGATGACTAGTCTCAAGTACTTTGTCTAAAGAAGGGGTGGAGCTACAGGAAGCACATAGATCTAGTCAGTCAGATCCGACCTAGGCCTGCATTGTGTCATGCCTGGGTGCATCAGTAAATAGGGGGCTAAGTACAAGCACCCGCCTTCCAGTCTGACAAGCCGGCAGCTCGCTGCGGAGAATTTCCGCTCATCTCTGGCTGGCTCATAGGTCTAGAGTTAAGTCAATATCACAGTCAACAAGATTTGAATAATGTGAAGAAGCAGCTTTAAGTCCAGACAGCTGTGAGGTATCAAACGACTACATATTCGGATGTCTTTCCTAACACTTACTTTCTACCAATCCAACAACATATTTTCTATCAATTCAAGCAAGATTCAAGCAAAGACTTCCTTTCTACCAATGCAAGTAATGACTTACTTTCTATCAATTCAGTGAAGACTTTCTTTCTACCAATGCAAGTAATGACTTACTTTCTAGCAATTCAGTGAAGACTTACTTACTACCATTAAAATGAAAGACCTACTTTTGACTACTAAAACCAAAAACTTACTTTCGACACTACAGAGGACCTACTTTCGACCACTTAAATCAAAGACCCACATTCTACCATTTAACAACGACATACTGTCTACCATTAAAATCAAAGACTTACCTTGTACAAATATGCCAAACGTTATTTTCTACCACTAAGACAAAAACTTACTTCTTATCATAGAAGCCAAAATTTACTTTCTGCAACCAGGCCAAAGACTTACTTTCTACAACTAGGCCAAAGACTTACTTTCTACAACTAGGCCAAAGACTTACTTTCTACAACTGGGCCTAAGACTTACTTTCTACAACTGGGCCAAAGACTTACTTTCTACAACTAGGCCAAAGACTTACTTTCTACAACTAGGCCAAAGACTTACTTTCTACAACTGGGCCTAAGACTTACTTTCTACAACTGGGCCAAAGACTTACTTTCTACAACCAGGCCAAAGACTTACTTTCTACAACTAGGCTAAAGACTTACTTTCTACAACTGGGCCAAAGACTTACTTTCTACAACTTGGCCAAAGACTTTCTTTCTACAACTTGGCCAAAGACTTACTTTCTATTGCTAAAGCCAAAGACTTACTTTCTACAAC
>JBCEWB010127368.1:0-11335 GCA_039654565.1 Peronia peronii | reverse complement strand
TCTATCTATCTATCTATCTATCTATCTATCTATCTATCTATCTATCTATCTATCTATCTATCTATCTATCTAAAATAACAACAACAACAACAAAACAAACAAACAAACAAAAAAAGAACAAAAGGGCTTCACAAGGTTAAAATTATACAGCACCTCCAAAATATTACCTGGAGAGGCAATAGGCAGTTATGATCAAGTCCTCAATTTCATGCCTTCGGTGTTCAAAAGAACAACTAGGTGAAATAGGCGACATCGCCACCAGGAAGCCGTGTCAGAAACCAGAAACGAATATTCCGACACAGCAGGACGTTTTTCTTCTTGTCTGACAGTAACACGGGGATTGGGAGAAAGTCTCGCAGGTGCAACCTGATGTGATTTTTTTCATTACATATACGGTCTCAAAACTGAAGAATAGTTATTGCTTTCACTGGTAGAACAAACAAACAAAACAAGCACAAAAAACAAAGATTTTTTTCCCAATAATGATCACTTAATCAAGCAAGGACGTCAACAACAACATAATAACGCGACAACAATAACAACTGTAATGACAACAATAAAACAACAATAACAACAACAGCAACGACCGGAAGTAGTTTTCACAGTACGCTACCTTATGTAACAAGAGCAGCAACAACAGCCCACCACAACAACAGCAGCAGCAGCAACAACAACAGCAACAATACCAAAACAGCAGCGATTGTCAGCAACGACGATATCTATGAAATGTTAACAACAACACACACACAACAACGACAACAACAACAACAACGACAGCTACGGCAATATTAGGTAGGCTATCTTGTCCGACTGACTGGCCACACTGAATCATGCCATAGGTCAAAGCTAGGTTATCGGCTGTGTGAACTGAGTTGAGCTGCTCGTCCATCTCTGTCAAACACGCCATTTCAACTCCTAGGCCGTCAGAACTACAACAACTAGGATTTGATATAGTGGTGATGATGACGATGGTGATGGTTGTCTCGATGAAGAATCAAAAGGGTGCCAAAATTTGGCCAGTGCCATCAGTTTATTCAATATTTAACATACCGAGTTCTTCAGATTGTTGTCTGTATCTTTTGGTGTAGTAAGTTAGTTGCCAATTGATGGCCTGTCTTAAATTTTAAGCTATGTCTATAAAATGACGATGGTGATGATGATGATGCAATTATAGCAGTCAATGATATGGCATTCGTAAAGGAGATGTAATAGCAGTAGTGATGATGATAACATTAATTAATAACAACAGTAGTGCCAGTAGCTTGTCGTGCTATGGATTAATAATAACAGAAGCAGTAGATGTAGTAACAATTTTTATTAGTTGTATTATAGTAGTAGTATACAATACTAGTATTATAGTAGTAGTAGTACCGGTCCTAGCAGCGGTAGAGGAAGTAGTAAGCGTAATAGTAGTAGCAATAGTAATAATAACGGTAGTAGTAGTAACACATGTACCAGTAGTTGTGACAGTAGTAGTAGTGATAGTAGGTAACAATATAGTAACAATGATGATAATATATGGTCATTTATGCTTGCATTGAACTCAGCTTTCTCGGCACTTATTTCCATTCTTCACTTAAGAAAGGATGTGGGGGGAGGGGGGGGGGGGGGAGGTGGTGTCTGAGTTTTGTGTGTGTGAGTGTGTGTTTGTTTCTTGTTTCTTGTTGTTTTTCTTAAAAATAAATTTTAAAAATCGATTTTTCTTAGAAGTTCTGACCTGTTCTGAATATAACAATAGCACTAAAAAGTGAGTCTATATCCACTCTAACAGTTTTGACTCATTGTCATTCAACGGGTGACTAGTCTATTGTCAGTCAAGCCTGGAAGAATATAGTTTCGCAAATAATAATAGTCACAGGGAAGACAACTGGAAAAAATACAGGATCCGTATACGCATCTATCCTCCATACAATTGCATTCCGAGACACAAAAGATAGCGCCATCCTGGCAACGGTTTTTAGGATTGAATTCAACATAGACAGAAAAGCATGAATAGTATGGGAAAAAAATTACAACACAGAGCCGATAGGAATATTTGTAGCCAAAATAGATGTTTCCGAAATACCAATAGACGAACTACAAGAAAATCTACCAGATCTAGAAAATATCCTACAAGGAACTGGATTTGGTATATATTCTAGAGACTACACCCAAGATTTCTCTGGAGTTCTAGATAGAGAAACACAAATGGAATATCTATGTACAAACAGAGGATTTCGAGAACAAGGAAATCTTGCTACAGCTATAGCCACAGAGACTTTTCTTCCTACTATGCTGGACAAAACCGATAGTGTAGGAAAACATATTTGTACTTGGGTGCATTCCAACAACGGATATACACTACGAACAAAAATAGTTTCCAGTTTCGAAGAACGAGATAACCACCAGGAAGGAGGTTGAAAGACGAAATGAACCAATCATCAACTTCGACGAAAGAGAAATTCGAGAACCAATAGGAGGACATTTGACACACTATGTAGATTGTCCAAACGAGCACTTGCGAAAAACCTTTCTACATCCAGATGTTCAAGCTCATGGATGCACGTATCGAAATTTCCCTCTATGCTTGTAGTGGACTTTCGAAAGAAACTGCGAACAAAGTAGTAGAAAATACATTGGAAATGGTCTCTCCAGAAAACCAATATTTGTTTGTGGTACAACCCCCCAACAAACAATGGGAAAATTTAGCAAAAAATCTAGATAGATGTCTTGTACTAACAGAACGACCACGAGGACAAATATTTGTAACTTGGTATGCGCATCCTACAACAAACAGAGTATCCGGCGTATGCGTTCGTCCAACAACAAACAATGCAAACGGCGACAAGAAGTGGGAAAGAGCTGTAGAATGAGCTGTAGCAGATTTTGGATTTCGAAAATGTCCAATATTTCGAATCGATATTCTCTCTGCTAATAAAGAAGGTGTCGAAGTAGGACCTCTCCGTTACTATACCAAAGGACTGGATACAAAGACAATATTGTGTGCGTGCAAGCAAAAGACCAACCCAGCTACATCCAGACGTACCAAATCCAGATATACTCCTACCTTCTACTAGTACTGTTTCGTGAACATGGAGGAAAAAGAAAAGCCAAGCAATTGAAATAGAAACATCGAATTTCGAGCTAGAAGAAGTCCCAGAAATTGCACAAGGACGAACGATATCTACACTATCTACCAGGAATAGAGAGAAAAGATTGCAAGATATTTAGGAAGCGGCAAACGCAGACGAATGGCATCGAAATCTTTGGCTAGGCTAGAAGAAGAAAGACATCACCACGTAGAAATGCAATAGAAACGTATCGAAGAAATACAACGTTTGGAAATTCTGGCAGAATTGAATAGAAGAAGTACAGAAATATCGCGAGAAAATCTATGCAAGGTCGAAGACGCACTAGGGATTCCACACAAAAGATAGCAGATCTAGTAGAACAGGATATACTATATCTAGGAAAAAGCGAATGGACCATATAGGATATAGAAGGATAGGAGAAGACAAAAAGCCTAGAATTGTACTACAATCTATAGACATTGGCCAGACTTGTTCTGCATGGGCAACAAAAGGACATAAAAAGATTCTGGAAGAATGTTCTTATATATTCGCATCGAAAGGAGACGAATTTGGGAGAACAACATTTTGAAAAGCAACGGAAAATACAGGAGAAATGGCATCGCAAATACATGTAGGAATACAACCTTCCAAAGTCTTCCAAACACCAGATGGAAGACAAATTACTTGGAATTCTATATCTGTTGTCTCTATTCGAGACAAAAAAGGTTTGGCAGTACTACAGAAATTAGTCGAGAAAGAGCAAGAACTACAAGCAGATATCGAATCCCACAAACTACTACAAACAACTGTTCCAAAAGTCAAATATACCGTTACGTTCTATATAGTCTTTCAACTCCTGGTGAAGGTTATCTCGATCAAAGATACCAAAAAGGCTCTACTTCTCCTATCAGGAGAATATCTATGCAGGGGATATGCCAAAGCAACTTTCCAAGGAAAACCGAGAATCATACTATTTCTAGTTCCAGTTGGAGAAGATGGAACACCTACAGCCGACGAGGAAATACCGACCAATAATATGGATATTTCCTTGAAAAAGGGCCAGAACAAATTGGTGGTATAGAGAAAATACAAACGCATCTACTATGCAGACTAGGTACAGAAAAGACAACTCCTACAAAAGAGAACTGTCGGATGGTAGACACCTCTGCATAGAACAGACAACGCATACATAGAACAAAATAGAACAACGCCTAGATAGGCAATCTTTTTTTCCAGTATCCAACAACTACACCGTTGTATATACAGAAAGAAAAGAACCATAGTAGCCTACTGTATACATTGAGATCCCAATCTTTCCATTTTTTGGCACACTCTTTGGTTATACGTTCCAATATTCTTCCATCTGCTCCTTGGCGCCAGCTATCTGCAAATCTTCTAGAGAGGTCCATATTTTGTCTGGAACTTCCTGTTTGCAAAAATCTTCCCACAGAAACCTAGGTCGAGCATGTTTGTCCCAAACAAGCTCCATTCTGTAAGCATATATGCAACTACATTTTCAAAACAGATGTATTTTCAAAACAAAACAACAACAACAACAACAACAGCAAAAAAGGCTAGAATGGGAAAAAACACAATTTGGAAAAATGAAGTTGCATACAGTATATTTTTAGGAAATGCTACTCCGAAACCGCTACCATCTCCACAGGTTTTTTTTCCCTACTTACACTTAAAACAAATATCTATTCTTCTTTTTTTGCACATATACTACTCTCTAGAATATAGCAGATGCAAAGATATATACTATTTGCGGTAACATATACAAAAGTTGAGCCATTCGAGATGGTTGTGGAATAGTGAGACTGCGAGTAGTGGCACAACCATTTGTATGCAAACTACGTAGGTTTTGCTATATCCCTATTTCAGAAAAGAAAGACGATAGAGAAGTCTCCCTTGTATTTCCAGAATAGAACTACTACACATACAAACATGTATACAAACACGCGCACATCCACGCACACACTATTAATCTGTTTCCACACAAACAAATACGAGCATGTTGTTGTACAGAAAAACAAGAATAGCAAACAATTTGCGAGAAGCAAGTCGTCCAACTTATATGTATAAACCAACTTTATCCCACTATTCCATGTGAAAAGCATCTTGTGTTTTCTGCATAGAAACTTGTTCTATTGTTGGTGCAGTGTTTTTCCGACAATACATGGCTATTTGTTGTTGTCCATATTTCTTGTATTTTGCAGGCCTTCCATGTTCTGCAGAAAACGGTGCCAACGGCGATTGCGATAAGAATGTAGGACAGAATCTTTGTTGTTGTTTTGTACACTTTTAGTACAATCTTTTCTGTTTTTTGTACAGTAGAAAGTGTTTCTTCCTGCACTTGTTCATTTCTTCGTATAGTGTGTCCACAACATTGTCTTCTTCACTGGGATCCTCCTTCATATCTTCTAGAGTTTTCTTTACAGAATTTTCAAGAGCGAGTTTTTCCGCACGTTCTACTGTACCCCGAATATCTGGAAGCTCTCTATCTATTTTGTTGGATATACTTTCTATATTCGAAAGTCGGGCATAGAAATCTTCCAAGACAAAAGCTTTTCCTTCTGGTTTCGATACAACTTTTTAGTCTGTTGGATCCTCCCTAACAGAACCCTTCTTTTCCCCACCCCATATTTAATGTAGTCTCGCAGAACCGATTCCATATTTTCTTTTTCTAGCCTTTTCCCGTAGAAACAGGTCCTTGAATGTTTCAAATTTCTTGCATTTGTTCTTCAGAAAGTTCTTTTCTTGGTGGCATACTTGCAGCAGTTCTAGTAGTGGTCGTAGTATTTAGTAGTTGTCGTAGTTGTAGTAGTAGTATAGTGGTGTGGTTGTACATCTCCAACTAGAAACAATTGCTTGGCAAATAGAAGCAAATTCTAGAGCAAATACCACACTACAGTACCACCCTTTCTATATGGAATAGAGCTGCAGTGTGTTTCTATTTGTGTTTCTATTTGTGTTTCTGCTTTGGAAAGATACTGTTGTCGTATATATATACAAATATACATATGGATGTTGTATACAAAAATAGATGTGTACCTAGATTCTCCTACGAAGAATTTCGTATACAAGAGGAAGAATATGGAAAAGAAAGGAGATGGACTTCTTTGGAAGACCTGGAAGAAGTCGCAAAAAATTGTGTAGATGGTCGAGTACTGGGATATACTTCCGGGGAAAATGCGAAATGGAAAAATTGGGATCTCGGGGGAATTGTTGGTAATAGGCTGCCACAGAAATGTAGCCTTTTGTATTTCTGGTGGTACTATTGTGCTATAGAGAATTTCTATTATATATTATGAACAGATTTGGTGTAGTGCAGATAGAGAATAGTCTATCTTTTTTCTTTTGTGGATTTGTTTTCTCTTTTTCAACAAGGCATCGCCCGCGCGCAATCCCATACTTTGGAATGTTGCCTCGACTGCCATAGTATCTTTGGGAATATGGTATAGTTATGGTTATATTTGTTCAAAGGGAAATTCTGGCAACCGTAATCTAGACTATATGTACAAGAGATTTCCACCAAAACGATACTGTACACATAAAAAATATGTCGCACCCAAAAGATAGTAAGATATGCAAAAAGGTGGTACACAACAATAATACATAAAAAATCTACACAAAAAAGTAGCCCGGACTTGTGTAGCCCTAACCAAAAATATACTCTTATATTCCTTTTTCTTATTTCTTTTAGCTTTATTTATAATGTATAATATTTTGTTTTTCAGATCGACATTTCTTACACGCACTTCTATACTTGCTAAACTCATCATCATTTTTTTCTACCTCGCAAATGCTGCACGTCTTCATACTGGATGGTTGTAAATATTTATCTACCAATTTGTTTGTTTAATATAAAGTTGATGGCAGGCACCAATTTTGATCCAGAAACCAATTTTGATCCAGTAAAGTTGGCCTGTAAAATGGGTGCTGGGAGCCTCCTTGAGGGGGGAGGGGGAGGGAGGGAGGGTAGGAGGCTCCCAACAAAATGTGAGCCAGAACCCCCATTATATATACTACTGATTTTGTTTGTTAATATTGAACTGTATCAGATGCATTTTGTTTTCTTTCTTTGTATGCGTATTTACAATGGCAACTCATTTGTTTTTACCCACACATTTACAATTCAAATAATTTGACTTTCTTCTATTTATTTTTTACCTCTTTTGCTTTGAGTCATCATGTTTTCTTTTCTTACTACCTTGCCTTCCCTCTTTCGAGTGATTTACGGCCAAAAGTGTGATAAAGTTCAGTAGGCCTTCGTTTAGTTCTCTTTTCGTATCAACTGTTGCCACTTATTTACTCATTTATTTTCGCGTAATTTAATGATAAACACTATTATTATTATTTGGCGGGCATGCAGGTTCAATAGGCTTTAAATTTATTTCATTTATCACTCAGATTGAAAAATTTTAGTCCTAAATTTCTTACCTACCTTGTTTTCAGTATTTCTATATGCACTTCTTTTCAGAGTCTGGTCGGATCTCATAAATTAGTGACACTTACATAGTTCAAATCAGGGAAATAGCGACTACAGGCTGTTTGAGAACACCCGATGTCTAGTTATACTAATATATATATATGTCTATTATGGTCCTGACCATAGACATAACAGTATACTAGACGCCGCGCTGAAGCGGCTTTGGCGGGCTGAACCATGGGAGCTGATCGGGCTTCGGAAAAAAAAGCGCGTATAGCAAAACAAACAAATTAACAAACAAACACACACACACACACAAGGGATGTTTAAGAAATTTAGAGCTAAAACTCTTCGCTATGAGTGATAGATTTAAGACATTTAGAGCCTAAGTAGCCTAGATGCTCTCCGAAAAATAAAAGTAGTGTTTTTGATTAAATTACGAGAAAAATAAATAAATGGTAACATGAACAGTTGATACGAAAAATAGACTAAAGAAAAGCCTTCTGGTAATCAGCGAGTCAGTCAAAAGAAAAAAGGCAAGGAAGTAATAAATGAAAACATGGATGACTTAAAACATAAAAAAGATAAACAAGAAATAGGAGAACGTCATCTTATTTGATTTGTAAATGTACAAAAAAGAAAAGAAAAAAACAACAACAACAAACAAACAAACAACAAAAACAAAACTAAACAAAGAAAAAAAAACAACCACCACCACCAACAACAATAACAAAAAAACACATCCTAAGAAAAAAAATCAAGAAAAAGGTAATGAAGATAGACAGAAAAGAAAGTTTACTTGAAGAGCTAAAGCAGATGCATAATATATTCTTCAAGGTTATATTACAACGAAACTTCGATCTCGAGATTCTACCACGGATTGGATATGAAACGAAAGCAAATAAACTAAAACTTCAAACAACAATATATACTGTCATGACGACCTAAAGTCTTTCGCCATCTCCTTGGATTTTTACGGTATCCAAGGCGTGTGTGTACGCAGGCATACGTAGGTAATTCCTACCACATTTAACACCACAAGTAAATGGGATCTGTTTGCTAATGTTGAACTATGTCTAGGTCCATCTTGTTCTCTTCCATTGTATACGTTTTTACAGGAACAATGCATTTGTTTTCTGATCGTATATTTACATACAACTCAAATAAGTTGACCCTCTTGTATTTCTTCTTTATCTCTTTTGTTTTTAAATCATCCGCTTTCGACTGACTCACAGATAAGTTTTAGTCATAAATTTCCTCCGTACCCCGTGTTCTTCGTGTTTTTGTTGTTGTTGTTTTGTTTGGCTTTATGTGTTTCCTTCTACAGTGAAATCGGTTCTAAAAGCGTGTAGGAAAAAAAAAAACACGAAAAACACGGGATGGGGAGAAAATTTCTGCCTAAAACTCTTCGCCCTGAGTGACAGACTCAAACATTTAGAGCCTGTTCAACCTAGATGCCCTCCCAATAATAAAAGTAGTGTTTTTGATTAAATTACAGGAAAATAAATAAATAAATAGTAATACTAACAATTGATACGAAAAGGAGACAAAAGGAAGGTCTTCTGAAATTTACCTCACAATAGGCCTGATGGTAATCGGTGTTAGTCGAAAGCAGACCATTTAAAACAAAAAAGATGAAGATGAAATGGGAAAAAAGACAACTTATTTGAGCTGTAAATGTATGGGTATAAAACAAATATGCGAGGCTCCTGTAAAAACGTGTACAAAGAAAGAAAACAAGATGGACCTAGACATAGTTCAACATTAACAAACAAGATCCCATGAACTTTTGGTGTAAATTTGGTAGATGTAAATGCTTTTTTTTTTCTCCACATTTACAACTCAAATAAGTTGACTTTCTTCTATTTCTTCTTTACTTCTTTTGTTTTAAATCATCCATGTTTTCATTTCTTACTTCCTTGCCATCTTTCTTTCGACAGACTCACTGATTATCATCAGAACTAATGTGTGGTCAATTCAGAAAGCCTTTCTTTGATCTCCTTTCGTGTCAATTGTTAGTGTTACCATTTATTTATTTTCTCGTAACGTAATCAAAAACACTACTTTTATTACTTGGAGGGTCATGGCCGATAGAGACGGTACATGAGCACCGGGTCTAGTTATGCTCTTATGTCTGTGGATTTACCATGCTTTCCAGTTTTTCTTTCGCATTTTTGTCTCCCCGATCGTATTACAGTGTATTACAACAAAGGAGGCCTCAATGCAAATGGGACATATAGAAGCAACGAGAATGGGATCGGAAGATAACAATAAGAATTTGTTTTCTTTTTTTTTTTTCTTTCAGTGAACATCTATATTAACCCCACCACGATTATCCACGGGTACACTGAATTTCAAGCAAAGAGGTTATAGCAAGCTTACAAGAGTCACAAGTGACAATCTCCGCTCGCCTGACAGACCACCGCTCTTGCGGGCGATGTGGGGAAAGCGCTATTTCAGATTAAAATTAATAGTGCTATACAGATCCAATTAGGCTTATTAGATCAGTCTAGCACTACTAATTTACTCCAGTCGGAGTCAAATCGCATGACTTATTTTAAAAATACTAATGTTTGAATATTTCCGCTCAGAAAACGACAGATATATCAAATTTGGCACAATTCTCAGCTTGCTACTATCCCCAATCAAAACATTTTCTTTTTGTAAAAGAATTTTGCTCTTGTGTATTTTATGTTTAAATTAAATTAAAATTTGCTCACAGAAAATTCTGGATCATTTTTGAAGTATTGGTAAGCTTACATCTAGATCTGGCTAAATCTAAATGAATTTTATTCTGGTCACACATTGCAGAGTTTTGAAATCAAGCAGTTGATTAATATAAAATGCATGTGTGTGAGTGTGTGTCTGTGTGTGCGCGGGCGTGTTCTCTTTCTTTCTCACTCTCTCTTACTCTATGTAAATACCTGAATACAGAATCTGCTAAAAAAAAAAATGATAGTGTAACTACATGTAGATCCACTAACTACCTCCACTGCCTCCACTGAAATCATTCTCTTTATCAGAAGACAGTTTGCATTATGAAAGTAAGCATTCCCAGATTGAGTGGTAAACTATCTAGAAAAAAAAAAAAAAGATGTACTGTACCGGGTTTATGATGGGACGGTGGGCCTGGGCCTCTTGGTCAATCTCCTGCCAATGCATAATGAAATCATTAATTTATAGGAAAAACATCAACCACAGGCCACACAAGAATAATTCAGGTGCATACGCTCAAAGTTATGCACTCACTTGACAATGAAATATCTCAGCGCAATGCTTTTTTCAATGAATTTTATCCAACATAAAATAACGGGCGGGGACTTCACGCGTGACGTCGTGGAGTTCAGAATTTAGTTGTCCAATAAGCTCTTTGACTTTGAGGGGCAGCCTATCTTATGACGCAATAGGTCTATTATTTTACGTCATCACTCATTTTGTACATACAAATAGTTCTGCATACACATGTAGGCTACTAGGTCTATTGGCGGTACCTCCTTGTTTCTTTTCTTTTAGGATCAGTCGGCTAGGAATGATATCAATCAATTTCAGTAGTTTTCTTCTGAAAAATCAGGTGAGATTAAAATAAGTGCATAAAAAAAAATGACACGCTTAAAAAAATATTTAAAAATCTCTGCACATCATAGGCTAAAAAAGTATAAAAAGAAACCGTAGACAACATGAAAATGTTAGGGGATACAGTGGCTCTGTGGTATGGCGTCTGCTCACGGAGAAAATGATCCGGGATCGACTCGCGGGTCCTGCATCGGCGGATGGACGGACACGAAGATCGAAAACCCGCATTTTTTCAATGACTCAACGGTCCCCTGGCTTCCAGTGGGTAGAGAAGCCCGAC
>JBCEWB010127357.1:0-11335 GCA_039654565.1 Peronia peronii | reverse complement strand
ATTGCTATTGGATAACACAGAAGATAATCTATGATTTTCAGCAAAATGTAAAGATCTGTGAATTTTCTTTAAAACTCATTCTGACATAGTGCAACTCCTTCCAAAAAAATTATTTTCTGCAAATTTTAAAAGACAGCTCGTTTATTTTACGTCTTTCGACCTCCTTTGTGGTGGTTATCTCGACTAAAGGACAGCTGATGTTTTTTTTTTTTAAATCATGGACCAAAAGAAATTCGAGATAACCTCCACCAGGAGGTTGAAAGACATATATAGAACCTAACCAAAGAAAAACATTGCCCCGATTACTTTTTTGCAAACACGAAGTTTACAAAATTTCATATTAAAAAGTATACATCCAAGTTAAGTTAATACATAGCAACATAAAGCATTTTCCTTATTTCATTTCACGCTATTCTTGATATCATGATTCACATTTGGACAAGGTGATTCTCAAGAAGAAACATTCACTTGATACTAATTCATGTTTCCTTAAAAGCTATAAACTACCTAAGTTATATAAAGTATTGCACTGGAATGAATTTTCTCTAAGTGCGTGAAATTCCACAATATGAACACCAACTTGCAAGACACTGTATACACCAACGATACTAAAAAGTTTGGATCTCTATAATGAATCACATTTTGAATGAAATGGCTACTTTTTTTTTTATAGGTCTGAGATAAATGTTTCTGTCTACTTAGATAAAGATGCAAAGATCTCTCAAGACATAAAAAAAAATCTGGAATAAATAAATACATGTAAGTTACTAAATGGTGGGATATTAACGAGTAAATTTTAATGTGGAAAGTGAACATAACATCTCTTGTGAATCTAATACAGTGGAACGCAGATATTACAAAATTGGATGTTGCGAAATTTCGGTTATAAAGAAAAGAATATGCAGTCCCGTTTTATTTCTGTCTTCTAATAAAATCCTGGAATTTGCGAAATACCAATCCTCTCAATCTCATAGAGAAAACATTTTCCCAGAAATGACAAGTGAAACCACGTAGCGGCATGCCGAAGATGGTGCGACCAGCTTTCTGTTTGTTCAATCACTCCTAACAATGCCCGCTGGCTCCAATTACACAGTGATGGTTAAAGGCGAGACAGCTTTTGCATGATACTTATGCAATAGGCTAGGCCCAGGTAAAAAAAACCTGGGGTGGGGGGTGGTGTTTCTTTGTCCAGGCAGTTGGAAGTAAAGCAGTTTCGACAGGATGTGTGGGTGGGAGAGACGAGGAGTAATCTTTACTATGTTAAGGAATGTTCTGTGATATCGTAGATCTAACATGCGCAGACAATGGTCTGGGAGTGGCTATCAATTAAACCACATTTATTGCGTAACCTACAGACTGCAGCACATTACTCCAGCTTTCAGCGCAGAGCAAAACTTATCGTTCAGTAGTCTACCAGTTTCAATATTTCATTGTTTTAAAAAAATTGTTATTGCTAGACATTTTTCTGTACAAATGCATGCACAGGCTTTGTAAGGGGACGCTTATCAGGAGAAATAATTCATAGCAACAATGAGTCAATGTATGGGTCACCCCCTTTTTTCTATGGTCCTTGTTGGATATAAAGAAATTCTGATGTTAAGAAATGAAAACCCTGGTCCCTTGGATTTCTTCATATCCAAGTTCCACTGTACTAACTTTGGGTTTTCTGAAAATGCACCTTATTACATCCTGATATTTTATTTAATTTTTTTTCTGTCCCATTAGCATTTTCAAGGATATTTCAACTGGTTGGTCAAAAACAAAACAAAAATACTGTATTAAAAACTTCCAAGGCTGAGCTGGGAAGTTTAGTGAAATCAAATTTGACTGCAGTTCACTGTGTATGTATTATTAATATTTTAGCTAATTCACCCTTGACCCAGTGGCCATTTAGAATTTAATTATGTCTTTTTAGAGAATAATCCCTGCTTGAATACAGTTCCCAACAATTTATCTTCAGAATAGAGGACATGAAGTGATTAATAAATACCTTTCCACAGAGAGAAAATATTATACTATATATAAGGGTTTTATGACTTCTAAAGACCCACAGGCAAAAAAAAAATTGGGTTCACCAAAGCAAATAATTTAGACGTGTACGTTATCCATAGTGTAGAGATCATAGAAACTAAAATATTTTGTAAAATCCATCGACTTGGCACAGCCTGTGACTTGTCATGGAAAACACATCATATACAATAACTGGTCAGTAAATCACAAAATTTCATCAAATTTTTAAAAATATCTGATCTCTCTGTCAGATCAAATAAAATCTTCACAGAATCAGGGCCCCGATGGCAGCCTTGGTCCAGGATAGAAGAAGGCAATAAAGAAAGATCAACAACGAGACGTCTGATTCACATTTATCTCATAATCTCTATCTAATAAATGCAAACATAGGGAAGCATATTCTTACACGTAAAGATTAAGCAGACATTGTAACTCCATATGACATGAAGGATGGTGAGATCACCTCAACCTAAAAATGCTTAGATATACAGGGTCAGTCACAAGTAACGGGGCAGTCAATGCAGGGCTTATTGTAAGTTAACGGGCAGCTATTTTTAGACTCTATCGGTCGATTACTTGACAGTGGAATATTGTTAGCCAAAGCCAAAGCTTTTGTTTCATGTATGTCTGATTTAACAATATATGATTGAAATATCAAATTTTATCACTCACTCACTGCAGAGGCAGTCGTAGGGGGAATCTGAGGGTTGCAGACACGGCGGCCCTTCTCCATCGCTGTCTGTCAGTGGCTGTCTGTCAGCGGCTGCCAGCAGCTGTTGGTGTGTTTGGAGTCCAGTCCACTCTTTGATGTTTTCATGCCAGTTCTTTCTCTGTCTTCCTCTTCTTCTCCTGCCCTGTATGGTGCCCTGCATTATTGTTTTCGACAGGCTGCAATGTCGTGTGTTGTGCCCTAATCATAGTAATTTGCGTCTCTTCACAATTGACAGGAGAGGGTCCTGAGGTCCAGCAAAGCCCTCAATTCTGCTCCATACATAATCATTGTTTCTGCGTTTATCATCTGGACTAAAAATCTTCTGACTGCCTGGTTACTTCTGACTCCCCCTGTATTTTCAGGTATATTAAATTCTAGAACTGACCACTTGAGTACAATAGTATCTCCTGCAAACAGATGAAAATTTACAATAGCCGTTTACTGACACACCATTTGAGAAATGGAAATGCAATGAATGCAAACTATCACTCACATTTTGAGAAAACTGGAGTTTTTTGTATAGTATTCCCTGTGTTTTGGTATGGATGAAACCAGATTTTGGACATATTTTTGTTATATTCGAAATCTTAGTAAGAACAATGACAGAAATTATTAGCTTACAAATAAAATATGGTATGGAACATGAGGAAGAAAAAATGTTTTTTGATTAAGATCTATATATTATGCATATATGGATTTCCACTCCTCATTTACTAGAAAATATACACATTTAAATATTAGATCTACATTCATTAAATATCATTTATATGCAAAGTTGTATATCTGCGTAGAGTGAGTAAAATGTTATGGTCAGCCAGAGATCAGATGCTGCGACTACATTGCTAGCACTATAGTTGTCTGATTGCACCAGTCATCAATATCTGAGCCAAATTATGATAAAACTTAAACTGACATGCATACACTTGAATCGCATGAGAACGAGACTAGACAATACTTGCGGCAAACATATCTTTGTACAGAACATAATTATGTTTGTGTAAAATCACTGTCAAATTAAGCTGCTTTGAATCGGGCATGATAAATCTGTTGTTTTTTTCTTTTTGTGAACAATTTTACATCCAACATCTGCCTCGTAAAGTAAATATAAGCACTTCAAGAACTACATGAATGTGACGGCAAATGATTATCATATGGGAATTATACTACATTGCATATTTCACGACAATATTAGCCCTGTATCTAAATGTGTGACTGAGTGTGAGAAGTCATATGTCAATGGAAGTTTTGTTGAAAAAATTAGATTTTACTGATTGTCAAGTATCAGGAGTTAACTTTAAACATCAATACTACATGCAGAAAATCACAACTAAGTTACTAATTCTTTTTTTTTTTTTTTCACCTAAATAAAGTATATGTATGTCCCTTTCAATTGATGTGAAGATTCCATACATGAAACACTAGACGATCAACTCACTGCACCAGTACCAGGTCGGGTAACAAATGTTTCATCATACCGCAAGCCCTGAATGTGCCTCATCTCTGGTGTTTGATAACTTATGCCTTGAGCATGATCACTTAACCATCACAGCTCAGCTACATGTATTGCACCACAGAAATGAAAGCACTGAATGAACCTATGATATAAACCACCTCGCTCAACTCTTTCATGGGATGCCACACAGCAAATATAACTGAATGACCCACTGCAGCTCGGTTATTCACAATGATCCATGTGCGCAACTGATCAATGCCTCAGTTCAACTGTCTCCTTCAAAATCTTACCCCTGAACATGACCAATGGCATATGATTGGACATTCACATTCCAGTTATTTCCCAATGGATTGTACAGTACAGGGGCCTGGATTTTCTGCTTCAACCTGACAATTTCCACTGAGAAATACACTATGAAACATCGAATCCTCTTTTTCTTTCCTTTCTCCAATGGTGACACTGTTCTGTCAAAGAAAATGTGAACACCGAAGGTCTGAAGTTAAAATTGAAATGAAATGCATCCTAAAAATATACTCAAATAAATTAGAAAATGAAAGACAAAGAACAAAAGGATATTAGCAACATAACTGTACTGTGGAAATGCTGCATTTTGAATTAAACATCTGTTCAAACTTTCATAGCTACTTGACTATAAACATCACAGATAGAACTGAATGCTCTTAATTTCATGACTTTCATGGCCTACTATATCCTGCAATAAGTTTGAGGCATTCTGCGTCATGTTGTATTATTTTTCTGTATGGCATCCTCTGTTTTCTTATCTTTAAAAATCAAAATGTTCTTGTTAGTCTCAAATTAGTAGACAAAAGCTGAAGAGAAAGAAAATAAACCCAGAATTATAATAGATAAAAGGCAATGAGAATACTGGGCTTTACAGCTAATGCCTTTGGACTGGGAATTGATAGTACATGTATATATATATATATATATCAATGTTAAAAAAGTCTAATATTTATTAAGATGTTGAAAAAGTAGAATTTTTTTTTTTTCAGATATGTATGTCAATTTACCCACCTCCTTCTGACTGAGCGAACAATGGGCAGTACTGGAAATAATCTCACTTAAACATATAAAATATCAAAAATATCTTTAGCACATTTGGAGCAAAAAGATCTAGAACTCAAACATAGTACCAGAAAATAAAATATCTAAAATATCTGTCCCATAAAGAATGGTTGAAAAGAATTTCACCGTCATAAAAATTTCACCATGCTTTCTCTCACTATGCCTCTTTGCAAAGTTAGATATGCCGTAAGGCATCAATCTTTTGCTGAGTATCTTTTCCACTTCAAATTGGAACAAAATTCCACCTCATGACCTTTTTATAAATTAAAATAAAAAAAGGTAGAAAATGAGAAGAAACTGACCAGCTAGGAAAACTGTCATTTTCATTTGAGATGGCCAAGGGCTTACTTTTCAGACATGATGTCCCTTTCATTTATTGCATCAATAAAAAGAAAAACAGCCAAATACTCACTACAGAAAATAACACCAGAGCAGCTTTGAAACTAAATGACAGCATTATCCTAAAACAGAGAGGTGAAATAAAATCACTTGCGCTGACTGAATATTGGTCTGCCTTCAAAGTCAAGGCTGTAAAATTATTTTCTCTTATAAAACACTCACAGTGTTCTGAGCTTTCTGTATTCTTAAACTATTCCCTAAATGCATATCAAACATGACATTGTGGGCTGTACTGAACGAATCTAACAATATACATAAGAGCTTCTTGAAATAATCTCTAACCATTGCAAATCTTTGAGAGTACAGACCTATAATAATATTGCACTTAACAACAACCTCTCTTTCTAAACATCTCACATATGTGAAATAGTAACAATCAACATATAATGCACTAGATACATGTCAAACATATGTGTAACATTGAGAATATGTCAAATCTGAAAAGACTGAATGAAATATGTTTCTGTGAGATTTTTTTATCAAGACAATCAGGGCTCAACAGTCACCACGACCTTCTTGAGTTATGTCACTTGCAGACGCAACAATTTCCCTTAACCAGGACATTCTTTTTTATATTTTTTTCTCCAAAAGTCAGGAGAGAAAAAAACAAAAAATAAATAAATAAAAAAATACAATGGAAATGTACATAGCAAGCAAACGGACAAAAGCAAAGAATGAGAAAAAGGACAAGGAAAAAACTTCTGAAAACATAAATGGAGGAGAAAAATGCAAGAATCGTTCTTCAGCCAAACATTTTGTCTTTTTCAAAATATTTTCACCAGCGGCAAGACAATAAAATTCATAAAAAGAAAACAACAAAAAAGAAAACAAGCAGAGGGAGATGGAAGGAAGAAGTGTTACACAAATGCCACTGTGAACATTAAACATTATTGATAACTGTCATATTCAAAATGCAGTATTTGAAAGAGTACAATATCAAAACTGTGTAAGCAAGTAAAACAAGGAGACAAGCAGATAAGGGATGAAAAAATATGGCAATTTTTTTCTAAAAGCAAATGTCTGAAGAAGTGGCAAAATACCAATAATAAGAAGCAAAGAGAATCATCCTGATGGTAGTTCTGTACATGTACTGTACAACTGAATGAGGAAGCAAACTTACGAAAGAGACATAGGTCTATATGATAAAGGTAAACAAAACAAAAAAGGAAACAATATTCATTAAAAAGGGAGTGATGAAAAAAAAAAAAAAAAAAAAAAAAAGAAAATGGATCCATACAAAAAAGTAAAACAGCAGTGATTGTAATACGAGTCAAAAGCGTAAGAATAATTCAGACCTAAGTAAAAAAAAAATCTTGAAAGGCTTGAGCAGGCAACAGAGGAATGGTAAGATGTTGACAGAGAAAGAGAAATACATCTCCTATTTCAGCAATAAGTTAACGCAGGATTGAACAAGAGATACTTATGGAGGACTTAAATTGAGCTGTGGACATACAGGCCGAATAAAATATCAAACAAGATGTATACTGGCAGATCAAATAAGAGTTGAGGACAGAAAAATTAAACAGCAGATGTTGAACTGTTGATGGGTAAGGTTAAAACAAGAGAAGAGATACTCACAGACAAATGAAATCAGAGATGTTGACAAATTTATCAACATTAGAAATGTTAAAAAGTATAAGTCAAATAAAAGATGATGGCAGGAAAATAAAAAATGTTGAAGAAACAAACAGAACATAATGGCAGATAAGAATTCAATAAATATACTTAAAGATAAATGAAACAAAAGATGTTGACAGATGTGTAAAATATAGAGAATACTAACAGAGAAAATCAAAGTAAAAACAGTCACTATTAACAGATAAAATTAAATATGAGATATTGCTGAAAAATCGAAAGAACAGAAACTAATAAATTAATCAAATAAGAGATTATGTTTGTGGACAAACTCAAACGGGAAATTTTGACAGAAAGCCAAACAGGAAATGTAACATTGATAATTGGCTCCAATAAAAAATGCTGACAAATAACTAAACTGAGGGAGGATTGGCAGATTGAGCCCAGAGCAAGATATTGGCCAATGCAATTCACATCATAACAGGGACAAACGTAACACACAAACACTCACGTAAGGAAATAACAAAAATTAAAAAAACACGATAGAAAACACAAAAGCAAAAAAAAAAAAAAAAAAGTATATTTATAACATCCATTTCAACTCGTAAACTTTCACTTATCTTAGCAAAATCTTGCTTCTCTATCCTAATCAAATGCTTCCTCATATCAGATAAAATATACACCTACGGAATGTAATTCAAAAACAGAGAGAACAGTTTACAGTTCATAGTAAAACTGAATCTATTGGCAACAACAACAAAATACATATACTTTCTAAAACATTTATCTCTGTAGTAACATAAATGCAACTCTGTTAATCCCACTGTTGTGTAAGATGTAAAAATTTGATATTGCTTTGTTTTCTTATTTTTTTCTACAGCTGAGATTCTGTAAGTTTAAAGATAATGATAATTACCTTCTTCCGATATTTGGTTCTCATATAATGAAAAAAAAAATGTTGATAAAAAGAAAAAAAAATATAAACTTTGTCACCTGCCAAATGTAGCTTCCCCTGCTCAAATCCATAACATCAAACTGACAAGGAAAATTTTTACCATCAACGTGTAACAGATCAAGTAATAAGCTAAGAGATCACAGAGCTCACTGCCTGTGACGTTTTAAAGCATCAAATTGAGCAAATAACTCAAGGAAAATGGTAATGCCGATGATAATACAAATATGAAAGTAAAGATCACATATGCTGGCTGCACAAATGCCGTTGCGTAAAAATGCATTTCAGGGTAATTTCTTTTATTGCACAATGTCCATGATAGTCGGTTAACTTTTGTACAGTTATTTCCACAACCCAGGATACACTGATGGGCACAAATAATCAATTAATTATCAATGATGGGCCCAAATAAATCAATTAATTATCAATGATGGGCCCAAATAAGCTATTAATTATCAATGATGGGCCCAAATAATCTATTAATTATCAGCGATGGGCACAAATCATTAATTATCAATCACAAGCAAGTACACAATCATGATCTCAATACAATATTATAATGAGTTCCCTTATTCAGGGAGTATTCCTTTTGTTCCATCTATCCTTGCCATATGACAGAGGCACAAAGATCGCTAAAACATCCACTAATAATACAACACTCAGATGTTAACTGATGGATATTACTGGGCAATTGTCATGACGCGATGACCTGTGTATATATATATATATATATGTAGAATGTACATGGAAGTTTTGCAATGGCTACAAATAGGACAAAATTCTGGTTTTTTATAGATACTACTGGGACCATATTAAAAGTCTCCAATATTGGTTTTTACCATCTGCTATAGTAATTATTTCAGTGTTACAAGGACTAAGTATAAATTTCAGTACAGTACAGTAATTCTTTGAGTAATTTCTCTATAACTGCATCATGCATTCAGCTTGATTCAGTTTTTTTTTTTTTTTTTGATAATTCATAGAGATTAGTGATTTAAAATTCTATAGAGAAAAGCCGTTCATGGAAAATTGAACGTTCTATGATAGTTCAGCTGTAACTGAGTTTGAGGGGGGAAAAACAATGCCACAGAACTGAGAGTGCATATCCACGGTTTGTCAGGGATGTGATTGAATTTCATTCCTCTGGGTGTCAGTAACCGTCAATCACTGCTGTATACAGGTGAGCTAGGTGTACTGTTGTATGGGCAAACCTCCTCTCCGAGATGGGTGATGCACTCGACTGTCGGAACATGTCCACTGTCCCACATTCCAGCATTTACTTGTGAGCATAAACCATAGAGTGTGCAAGGGATTTTCAAACGTTTCCTGAATTCGTGAAGTAGACCTCTCGCCTAGAAATACGCATAAAAAAAATATATGTATAGACATTCTCAACCCTAGATGGGTAGCGCAATGGATTGGGAAGTGAATCAGAGGTAGAGGAAAAGATGGACTGACTAAACCCTGGAATGGACAAAGAAAATGTCTGTGGAGACCCAAGCTGTCACCTGTGGCCCACAACTGCGACTGATGGAAAAGATTAGTGTACAACTTGTCAGAAGGCATCCCCATGACTCCAGAGGGGAATTAACGGCTAAGAGGAAGCTGAAGAAGCCTAGACATGTCCTAGGGCTAGTCTGCTTAACAATATGCTCATTAGACTGCATCTGATTTACAATCAAATACCATACAATAGATTATCAAGAAATAAGCCATTTTTTCAGCCAGCTAGATGCTTCCCTTTGCCAAATACAAGAGGTGTAGGACAAGCATTGTAAAGAAGGAAAAGAAATCACTTTTTCTCTTGCTATTTGAAACGTGTAATGAAGAAAATTATGACAAAATTATCATGATAAGAAAAAAATATTTTCAGTATATGGTGAATTTTTCAGAATTTTCCGTTGCTTATGTTTTACATAGCAAGCAAAAAAGTGATTTTTTTTCCTTCTTTGCAATGCTTGTATCATACCTCTTGTACTCGGCAAAGGGAAATAATTGGGTTGGTGGTCAAAATGGCTCATTCATCTCATACTGTCGTAGATCAAAACTGTCATGTAAATATCACTGAGGAAAAACTGGCGAACAGGTAATTTCTTCCGACACCTCCAGAATTATATTTCCTTTCTTCATTTCTATCAGGCTTATTTTTCACACTAAAATTTATTCACAGAGGGGAACATTTGAATTTTTGCCTTATGCTGTGTCTGAAATATCTGACTACAAAGCAGAGGTAACAATGTGCAGATGTAAATATTATATGATAAAATGATACAAAAATAAAACAAGAAGTACACAGAATTGCTTTTTCATCTTTGCAGCTGTTCTTTGTTCAAGACCAGATTCTCTTGTTTGATGTAGATCTACTGAATGTTATGAATGTTTATGTTTGTATACTTGTTTGTTTTCTGTACAATCATTTTCAGCTGTTCATTTTGATGTGTAAAATCTTTTAATGCCTTACTATGGGTTCTGGTGCTTTTTCAATTCAGTGTTGTTGTTCTCATACAAACCTTTTTTAAAACCAGCTGGCCATTCATATGCATGGCCAGGCTGGAGAAATGCAAAAGTATTTCATCAGCAGGCAGTCTCTGCTCCACAACGTCGTCCCCGTAGATGGCCACGATAGCCACGCAGACAAACAGATGGAAGTAGTCAGTCTGGTACCGGGCCCAGCAAGCCTCCCAGATACGCAAGGCATCCTCCTCACAGAATTCCCGCTTGAAGCACAGCAGGATCCACCTGCGCAAAGTGGGAGACGGGGAACGCAATCAGATTAAACGAGTTTTAGTGGGATCTTGTAGAACATTATGTGGTCACACTTGAAAGAAACTGTACATTTGTAAGACAAAATGGGAGGAAGTGGACAGTTGAACTCAAGGGAAAATAATGTAGCTGGTTTGGCCAATATATCTTCGCATTCAAATACTAAACCTTTAGGTAAGGTCAGGCCAGCCCAAAAAAAAAAAAAAAAAAAACAAAAAACAAAAAACAAAAAAAAAAACTCTAAAAATTTTAGAAAATGAATGTATTATTATTATAGGACTGGAGGGTCAATGCGTCACGTCGGGTCTTCACGTCACCTATGTCCGCATCATGTCAGACTGTACCAAAGTGAACCAAAATTGGCTGATTTCAATAGCTCAGTGGT
>JBCEWB010127346.1:0-11335 GCA_039654565.1 Peronia peronii | reverse complement strand
CCCCACCCCCCCCTCCCCCCCCCCCCCCCCCCCCCCCCCCCCCCCCCCCCCCCCCCCCCCCCCCCCCCCCCCAAAGAAGTTTAACAAGGTGTCTATGTCTAGGCTTCTTGGTAAGAATTAAAAACGTGAGGGAAAAAGAAAAAGAACTTGTGGAGGAATAACGTGGAAACCGATGCTGAAACTGGAAAATACCCACAAACCAGGTCAGCCAGGCTATGATTGGTTCTTTTATTTTGGTGCAAGCCCAAAACAGACAAATACGCCGGAAGTTAAAAGGTATCCCCTACCAAAATAGCAGCCAATCACAGCCCGGCTGACCGTGCTGCGAGAAATGGCATGACAGCAGTTGAAATTGAACGGCCCATAAATCTTCTGCTAGTCGTAAGACCTCTACCCTTATAGAAAGATTCACAGCCAATAAACACCTGATTGCTCACACGAATTCCGACAGAAACTGCGTCGTTTGTAGCACACCAGCAAAATGTCAACGCACAAGTTTCTATTGGTGTAGGATGCTCTGACCACCCCTATCTTCATCCGAAGGGGTGTTTTCAAAAATATCACACCCCATAGATATCAGGCAGGGCCCTGTGATATGTAAATAGTTGTATATAAGAGTCTGTATATAAAGTTTATCTATATAGGATGTGTGAACAGTGTGTCAGCTTTCTTTAGGAATTTTTTCAACATTTTTGGTTAACAGTGATGTTTATACAAAATCTTATAACTCATCAACTACTGGACCAAATGACTTCAAACTTGTCAGCACTATTCACAATTGGATTATGCATGTGCAAATGTCAATTTCAAGGGCCTGCTGCCTCATGAAGACAAGTAATTGAGGTAAGAACATCAATGTTTTGATTTTTTTTTTACCAACTTTTCATCTGACCTGTGTTTTTCCACAGCTATTACTTCTTTACCATGAATGTGAAACTTTGAAATAAGATTCAGTAGATAGACCTTTTAATTTTGTGCATTTTGATATATAGCAATGTATAATTCTACCAATTGCAAGTCAGAGAGATTTGAAAAATAAGAACACCATCTCACTGAAAATCAGCGGCCATTTTTAATTGCGTCCAACCCATGTTAGAGAATTACAGAGCGAATCAGTTAAGCAACAAATTTTCAGGAGTTAACTTTTTGACAAGACTCCATGAGAGACAGGGGTAGTGGTTTTTTTGTTTTTGTTTTTTTTTTAACAATGAATCAGTGCAATAACCATCAGAGAGTTGAAAGACGTAAATACAACATAACTAACGCAACGTGACATGCACATTTATAAGATTCTGGATTGGAATATGAAGTGGAGAAAGATCTAGAGGTAGGACTAGATCTTGAAGTAATAGTGACACTGATAATTCTAGTGAACTTCAGCCAAGCCCCAAAAAAGACTAAAGTTAATAAGTCTGACTTTGCTACAACTGGAAGATCTATCATGTAAACTGGAAAAGGAAAGAGCATAAAATAAAAAGGGAAAAGAAAGCGGTTTTGCATCCTGCACTGAACAAGTTGTGTGTACCATGGATTGTGAAATCTTAGTAGTTTTCTTCACAGACTTGAGCTGGCAAGAGCCACAACTGAGTGTGAATAAGAAGAAAAGTAAAATTCACCAAGATCTGACAGGACCTCGTTTAAGCTGCCAGCACTATGATTGAGGAACTAATGTAATGCTACATATTTAGGTATTAAATTATTATGTTATAATAGATTATGGTGTCAGGCTTTTAGCAGAGAACATAACACAATGGTCAAATCAGAACATCCCTGGATGTTGCAGAGCATTTGAAGGGTTTCAGGGCAAAACGCGACAAACGCCATTTTTGAAAATTTTGAGTTATACCCCTCAATACTGGGAATGCTGATAGTGCTATATGGTAAGGACTTTCCTTCTCACCAAACACGACTTAAGCTTCCTGAAAGTCTTCTGAAAATTCTAATTCTTAATGATAAATTACTAACTACTGGAGAACAAATTGTCATTTTTCTCTAAAAGGCTTTTTGGATATGTCACATTTTGCCCCGAAACCCTTCATTTAGAGCCTTTAGAGGACGATGTAGTATTAAGGACCTCCATCTGTACTCCACTTCTGACTGAAATTCTCCACCATGTGCCACATTACTGTCGTGAAGGTGATGCCTATGCCTTCTTGCCTTGTGTATTACTTGCAGTTTTGAAAAATGCCCTGAAGCCAAAAGCTTTCTTGGACACTACAAAACACGTGAGACTTACCTCATCTTGTGAGAAAGTTTACCATCTGAAGAAATTTGCTCCCTGACTGTATCTCTGAAAAGGCAATTGCTGATCTTTTGTTCATTCTTTATATGGTGCCAGCACCTCAGAAGCTCATGTATCATTTGCAGAGTCAGATATGCATCCAGGCACCTAATGTAGAGACCAGTATGCCTGTTTCTAAAGCAAAACATTAAAATTTTAAAAAAGGTAAATTGCTTATGACTGAAAGTGGAAAATTACTGAAAATAATCTCTATTTACCTTTAACATCAACTGAAAATTTATTGTTTCAAACTAATGTCCTGTACACTTAGATAACAAAGAACATGATCAGTTCTGAATATACAACCTGTTCATATTTCACAATGTGATTTTAAAGGATTTTAGGTAACTATGAAAACTAATTAATTCGTTTAAAAAAAACAACACACAAGAATTTAAAAAATAAATAACTGGGTCATTCTAACCAACAATAGACATTGTACAGCACTTTTTCCTCTACTGATAAAATATTACTTTGATATTCTGAACTTCTAAGTATACTGTTTTTCATTCTCAATATGGGAGATAAATTTCTAGAAAATATACAAACCAGGTGCAAAGGTTACATTACCCTAGTTCTAATTACAATATTTAACATGGTTTCTTGCTAGAGTATTTCCAAGTATGTGAATTTTAATAGATTACTCCTCTTTAAACAAGATGTTTGTATCCCTTGGTAGATGCATCTCTCAGCCGCATGGCTGTTCTGCTCAGGTTCATTCCTCACTCTAAAACTGATTAGAAATAGAAAAAAGCATAGTTCAGACAATGAAATGAAGCAATAGAACTACTCTAAATTCCAAAAACATGGAGATTTCTGCTTTCCTGCATCTTTAGACATAGCAACACAAACTGTGAAAGTGACTTTGCTTCTCAGTTAGTTGGAACTGCAGCATGAGGATCAACCCCGGAACAAAAATTATCAAACGAACTTGTTCTGAATCTTGAAAGGATGAAGTGGTATTGAACTTCTGTTTAACAATATCATTGCCAGTTGTCACGTTGTCACGTGGTGGGAGACACTTGCCTTCTTTATCTGTATTGAGCAATGAATGACACACTGAACATAAATTAATGTTGCAAAACCAATAACAGGGCAACAAGAAAGATAGAACAACTTTCCATGCATTTTACTGAAAGACCTGATATTGTACGTCACCATTTACAATCCGATTTCAGCTTCCATGTGGCCAAGAATTCACATCACTTACTTAAATCATTCGCTGTCGCGAACCGCTCAGTCAGCTCGTGCGAATGTCTGATGCTTTGGAAAGCCGACAACTCGGCTCGGAGGGTGGTTCTGCTTTAAAGCAAATTACGCCCTTTTCATCTATTCCAACCCAACAATCCACATCAAGTTTATGAACAGAATGAATCAAACATTTCCTTTTTTGGTTGAGCATCAGTTTCAGTTGGCTATTTCTTGGTTTCCTTGCTTCACTAACGCAATCGAGCTAAAAGCTAAAGAAAAAACTGAAGGCGCCGAGCCAATGCCTTCGAGGCCGGTCAGGTACTCAGCTAAACAAGAGCAGTCGATATTTGAAAGGCAAGGTTTGCTTGCTGACAATGAAAGCAATGAACAGAGTGATTCGGAGATAGATATAGATCATAGCGATGACTTGAATGACAGTGACTTCAGAGGTGATAAAGAAAGTGCAGTTGAAAGGAGGCATGGCAAGATGCTGGGGATGCCCCATCAACATCAGCACCCTCAGCAAAAAGAGGGAAATATACTTCAGGTCCTCCTTATTCTAGATCTAAAAATAAGTAAGGAACAAACACTGGTGATGACCCTTCAGCAGCATGGTCTGGTACGACAGGGCTGTCTGCTCTCCCCAACTCTCATTAATATCTTCCTTGAGCGAATCATGACATAGGCACTTGAAGACCATGAAGGTACAGTCAGCATCGGAGTACGTTTTGCTGATGACATAGATGGCTTCGCTGGGAATGAACATGAATTTGCAAGACTGATAGATTGCCTAGAAAAATCCTCCAGTGAATATGGTATGGAAATCAAGCGCAGAAAAAATGAAGATCATGACTAATAGCAACAGCAATGTAAGAATGGACATAAAAGTCAGTAATCAAAGTCTGGAACATGTCTCACGCTTCAAATATCTAGGATCAGTCGTGTCTGATGAAGGCTCTAAACCAGAAATAATATCCAGGATAGCCCAGACCACAGCCACAATGAACAAACTGAAAATTATCTGGAACAATAGAAAGATTGCTGCCAGTTCTAAAACCAGGCTGATGCGCTCTTTGATCATATCGATATTCCTCTATGCTTGTGAATCTTGGACCATGAATGTAGACACTGAAAGGAGAATACGAGCCTTGGAAATGAGATGCTATTGGAAACTACCTGGCATCACCTGTCATGATCACATCACTAACGAGTAAATAAAAAATTGAGTCCAAAATGCAATCAGAACATGCACAGACCTCCTTACATTAGTGAAACAACGCAAGCTAAACTGTTAGGGATACGTCACACGCTCATCAAGCCTTGCTAAGACGACCATGCTAGGCACAATCCAAGGAGGGAGAAGAAGAAGCAGACAGAAGAAGAGATGGGATGACAACATCAGAGACTGGACAGGCCTGGAACTGCCAGACACCTTGAGAAGAGCAGAGAACTGGGAGGAATGGAAACGTTTGGTGAAGAAATCATCTATGGCGCTTCCACAAGCAGCACGCTTAAGGGATAGGTGAAAGTGAACTTGTAAAGTTTCACACATGCATTGTTGGGGATGGGTACTGATAAAACAGCCCAATGTGAAGCTGTACTGGTCAGCTCATCAGTTATTCCAGTGTTCACCTAAATTCTTTCTTCAAGTCTTTGTTTTCAAACAGAGAGGACTTTGAGCAACTATATTACACTATCATGCATTGCGGAGAGGCCGTTGCAGAGGGAAAAGCAAACATGAGGTCGTTCACAATTGAGCTCCTCTGGATGAAATGATAATGGACTGGCAGATGGAAATATAAACAATTCATTTCATCAAAACCCCAAAATATACATTAAAGTATTTGGCATTCTTGATTCAGCCTCAGATTTTGTTATACGCAGTGGCTACCTTTACGGCAGCTGTAAATTTATTTCTGACTTTATTCATACAGCACCTACAAACTGATGACGTAGACCATGATCAGCTGATGCTTTATGCGAAAAATGAAAGACCCTAATGGCAGTGACCGGTTCGTCAGCTAGGCCCCAGGTAGGAGTGGAATTTTCAACATTTCAAAGAGCTGCAGGACTCAGTTATAGCGTATCATGCTGAGAATTTTGTTCAACTTTATGTAAGAAGCTCCAGGTCTGTGGAATCAGCGAGGAAGAGAACTCCTAAGAGGCTGTTTAAGGTTGACATTGTCTATGGTGAAGCAGACTATGCTTGCATTCTTATAAAACTTTGAAATGCATGTGATTTAACATGTACATACTAGTTCATAAATTAACATAGTCTATACAGTATGTGTAACAGTTTAATGAAACATTAGGCCTTCAGCTAACTTCAGACAATGCATCTTCTAGTTAGTCACAACATGAGCCTTTTCATTATGACATATTTAAGACGAAGATCTGTCAAAGCAAGGGACCACCAAAAATTGAGACAAAAATAGTCTATTGTTACTACCTGAAATGGGTTGTAGGTTGGAGGAGGAGCTTTATGGCTAAATAACAGATGTCCTTTGTTTACATTTTGGTCATACTTAGGAGTCATCAGTACTAATTATGGCAAACACATAGACTATTAGTCAGCAATATGGCTAGGTTCATCACCATAACAGCATGGTAAACACCTGCCCACACACCATAATTACAATGTTGAGCAGGATATACTATGTGGTAACAGTCATATGTTGTTCAGTAATTCTGACTTGGCGCTCATGTTATGATGTGTAGCTGTACTCTTGAACGTAAAGTAAAATGCCACTATTGTTTTAGTCCTAGTACTACCAGGATTAAGTAAGGCCTTTTTGAATTACGAATACAGGCTACTTGATACGACAAGACTCTTAATTTTGAAGATCTGAGGCCGGTCATCTCTCAAGACTACACGTGCCTTCCATTTAGTCTCTTCCCACTAATTTCTAGCTGCTGTCGCCACCACTACTATTAACAAAGCAATGTTAACGCCGGTGTTAGACATAGTCTGCTAGCCTATAGCAGCACTTGAAGGCCATAACTATAATCATGTTTGTGGCCCTCAGCTGATTGTGATCTACGTCATCAGTCATGTGGATGCCGTAAGAAAAACTAAAAGTTACAGCTGCCGTAAACATAGCCACTTCGTACGTTGTAAACATTCTTCCCTACATTGACAAGAAAACATTGTATGATCCCACAACAGATGAGGATGGACCCATGGCAATAAAAGTGTCCCTCACATTACTAGTCCCTGTGGAAAGTGGCCATCACATATTTGCTGACAGACTTTACACACCACACCAACTTGTGAAATATCTGACAGACAACAGCACCTACTATACAGGATGGTGAACACAAACTGTCAAAATTTCCCATCAGAAGTACAAAACATCAAAATGGCTCACATGCAGACAAAATAAAACCTGCATAAACACAGATAAATCGATGATTGTCACTGCATGCAAAGATAACAAAGCCAAAAAGTCCGTGATCATTGTTTCTTAGAACTGTAGTAATAGTGATGTTACAAAATGAGGAAAGACAAAGCCATCCATGATCCATCACGCTATGAACAGCTGTGATCATGTAAACCAAATGGTGAATTACTATGGGAGTTTCAATGGAAAGTCTCATAAATGGTACAAGAAACTGTTTAACTGCCTGTGCCAACACAATGCACACATTCTGTGGATCTTATCAAAAAGGAGACCCCAGACAGAAATCATATTGGAGTTCAAACTCTTTGGAGTTCAAGACTTTTGGACTGGCTTTGTTTTCCTTGCTGCCAACATGATGTCAGAACCAGAGTGACTCAATACTCCTGTGACTTAAAGCTAAGAAAGGAACCAACAATTTTGTGGAAAGAGTCTGTGGTGTTCGTCATCTCTTAGTAGGAAAAGACAGAAACTGCATGTATTGCAGTAAGCCCAAAGCCTGAGTCTGCACAAGTTTTGTACTGGGCAACCAAATTTTGCTTTGGGGCATTTCATAAGTCTGGCAGGGATGACTATTAGTATTAATTACTGCAGTTTCTCTGAACTGTGTAGGTTATTATTATTTAAAAATGGACAAGCATGTGACATTTTCATTCTGTTTCTTGAAATCTTTCGGCATGGATGGCTTGAAAAGTTTGTTTTGTGATGCAAAGAAAAATGAATCAGGACTTGAAATTGACATCTTTATTTGAATGAACACTCCATAAATTTCTTTGATGAAACTGGTGAATACATTCATGGATAATGAAATCAGTTCCTAGGTAAGCTATATTATTTATTTATATCATTTGATTTTTTTTTTTATTATCAGACTTCTGTCTTCTATAAAACAATTTCTGTCATAAGCAAAATATCAGAAAAGTATGTTAAGTGCATTCATTTTCCTTTATTGTGATATATAGCAAGATGCAGTTCAAATTATATACATGTAGGTTGAGAGAGTATCAAGCAAATATTCACATCGCCTCTGATCATATAAAAACAGAAAGTGCCTTCACACAGCAAAAACCTCCTGAGGTGAATGAGTTAAATTTTTTTTTTAAATTAGACTGAGCCAGTCAACAATTTTTCTGTAAGTGGCAGGGTTCCTAAACTTTGGCCTTCATTTCTTTAACTTGCAGGAAGTTTAATACAATTTTACCATGGATATCATCACACTATAGTAAGCAGTACAGTTGGTCTCAACTTTTCCACGAATCTGCACTTCAATTCTGTGGTCAACCATGCAGACACTGATCTAATTATATTTCATACACAGATGGCCAGAATCAGAGTGGATGGAACAGGCCTAATGAAAAGCCATTCACTCATGCAAATGAAACTGAGCAACATAGGTCCTAACTGATAAATACACACAAACACCCTTACCTGGATCGGGTGAGACCACAACAATTTTTGCGCAGGTATTTATTTATTAATAGTATGAGGAAAAAAGCGAAGAATGTGGACGGATGACATCAAGGACTGGACGAATCTATCTTTGGAGGAATGCACCAGAAGACTGGGGGATAGAGAGAGATGGCAAGTCATTTCATGTCAACCTTGAAAGAGATAACACAGAGACATACCTGAACTCTCACACATCATGTACTGTAGGTCCACCAACACACACCTTAGCAATGGCTGGAGGCAAGTATCCTGTGCATAGCAATGCACAGCTTAGGCTTATCTAATGGTTTTTAACAAGTGAGCATATTCATCCCATAGTCTGATAATTTTTAAAAAAAACACACAAAAAAAAAAGAAATGCTGGGATTTGCTAAAAATTGCTGGAGTGCAGGAAATTTTGTCTCAAAGAAGGGAAACCTAGCTGACACTCCAAAGATGATGGGAGAGCATGTCTACATAATTTGCAAAGTACAATAAGTTATATCAAGATTTGTTTCAACATCAATGTTCTAGTACAATGCCCAAATGTGTGAGCAGCACCAAATTCAGAGATTTTTTGGAGCAAAACAGAGAATAGAAGAATGAAAAAATAACAAAAAAAAACATGAGAAAGAGCAAGATGATGAAAGAAAGAGAAGAAAAAAAGCAAGAGAAAAAGGAATAACAGCACAAGGGATAGCCGAATTGACATTCAAAATCCTGCACATCAGCTTCATGAGCCATGTATTCCTCACTGCAAAGGAACGGCATTCACTTCTGTCTCTGATGAGAACAGAAAGTGCTCTTCAGCTATGTGTGGTTCCTTTCATGAGAAAGCAAAAGAGCATTTATCAACAGTCTCGTTGATAAAACCGATATTGAAAGAAAAAGGACAAAGACGATCCTGTTCCGTTTTAGTATTTTTTTAAGAAGGGTGGAGAACGAGTTCGGTATGTAAGACAATGTTCACAAGTACTCTTGCCTTAGGGGAGTGGACCATTCAAAATTCTATGGATTCTTTGGACTCCGATCCAGAACACCCTGCGGCATGTGTTGTTCAGCCTCCTGTTCCAACCAGTGACAAGCAATTCCTTGTGACGGAGTTCTTTGGCACATTATCCAAGCTTCCATCTCACTATTGCCGGAAAACCTCAGCAAAACTTTACCTTGAGTCCCACTTTGTTCTCCAGTGGATTTACACAGAGAGTACTTATGAAGGTGTGAAGAACTTGGCCGGAATAGCTTGATTTTAACGGTGTTCAAGGAGCAGTTCCACAAAAACAATTTACCTTTACATCATCCTCGAAAAAATCTCTGTGATTTGTGTGTATCCCACAGTGTTGGAAACATTGATGAAGAAACCTGAAAGAAGCACATGGATCTAAAGGAGAGAGCCACTGCCGAAAAAGACCTGGACAAGAAACTGACGCTTGAACAATTCAGCAGATGGAATGAGGACTTTGCCATCTGCATGGACTTGGAATCTGTGCTTCTTGCACTCTCTCTTCAGGCGTCTGTCATCTATTACAAGACTAAACTTACAGTCCATAACTTTTCAATATATGACCTGGCCTCAAAGGATGTCATATGCTATCTTTGGCATGAAGGGAAGGGAGGACTAACTTTTAATGAGTTTCCATGGTGTGTAGTGAACTTTATAGAAAGAAAGGCAGAAGCTGAGGAGGTTAACCATCTATAATGATGGTGTGTATCAAAATAAAAATGTTGTACTCGCTAATGCCATCAGTGACTTCTGTACTTATACGAACAAGACTGTGGACACAAATATGTTGTTAAAGGACACACTCACATGGAAGTAGATTTCTGCCACAGCCTCATAGAAAGAGCAGCTAAATGTGTCCCTATAAGCGTGCCTGCTGACTGCATCACTATCTTCGGCAGAGCCAGGTGTCATCCTAACCCTTTGAGGTGAAATATCTATGCCATGCTTTCTTCAAAGAATTTTCCAAACTTTTTCTATAAAAGTATTAGACCAGGACATGAAAAACGAGCTCCACAAGTAAATGACAAGCAATCTGAATAATGTGAACAACTGTAACAACCGACAGAATATAACAAGTGACTGTAGTGTGAAAAGAGGTGTTAACTTATGATGACTATAACCATATTGGGAAAATCACTTTTTGTTACATCTCCAGCTGTTGTGTTCACTCCACAACTGTCATCTCTTATGGGTACCTTGGAATCAGAAAAGAAACTGCAAACTTTAAATAGTACATGCGGATTGTGCATGTCCAATGTAACAACCATTAGAAGCCAGTGTACATCTGAATCTGAAACAGGGATTTTTCTTTTTTAATCTAAAGTGTATGATGATAGTTTACACCGCTTAAAAAAGCTTCCCATTGTACCTGCACTTCTGGTGTGATTGAGTAGCTAGTCATGGCTGGATTTCTTTGTCATCCAGGAGTTTGAGTGGATTTTATGTTGCCAGATTTGGACATAGATCTTGTCTGTAATAAAATCAAAGATAAATATTTTATTTCTCAAAAAACAAGATGGAAAAAAGAATGTAAACATTTGTGTAAACACGTTTTTCCTTCTCCTAACTAGGCAAATGAAGTACACTTTGTATATAGAGCTAATTTAACATTTTTTTTCTGTTTCTACTGATGGTTGTTAACAAGTTAAGATGGACATACAAGATTAGTACGTCTGACTGTAACAATGTGTTGACTTTGTGGTAGGTTTTCTTTCAGTACAATAAGAAGTCATTATGCTATGTCAACTGATATAGTCTCTACACTGTTAAGTAGCCCCTAAAATGAAGAGCTGTGCATGGCATGATAGAATACATCCTTGGAAGAGATGTAGTTTAACTCTAGAACTGCGACCCAGCCTAAGGGCTACAATGCCCTGTGGTGTGCCTTGCCAGGCTTGTCAATCTGGATCTCGGCGCTAGTGCTTAGCCTCTGGGTATTTGTTCCAACCATAGAGACTCTGCCTTGGCTTTGGAGTGACACAATGCAGGCCCAGATTGACCACCTTGCTGACCAATGTCTTTCTTTAATCCCTC
>JBCEWB010127335.1:0-11336 GCA_039654565.1 Peronia peronii | reverse complement strand
CAACAGACCTCACCATAACCCCGGCGGCAACCTGCGCCGCTCAGCAGGACGAGTGCCCTGGCAAGTAGCACCCAGCCACGCACATCGAGTGCCATTCTTCGCGCGAGACCCTCGCAGGTCTAGAGTTAATCCATTAATGAACTGACGATACCAATACAAATGCAACACTCATCCATACATTTCCTGGTCTATATCTAGACCTCTAGATCTAGATCTAGATAATCTAGATGGGAGGCTCTCTTTTCTTATAGACTGGTTTGGTTTATTTACATCGCATCAACGACAAGTCCAAATCTATTTTTGCATTTAAATTTGAACGCATGCAAACTTCAACTGGGTCCCAACTCTTTCCAGATAGATGAAATGTTGGAATCAGTCCCAACTTTAATGCCCCTTCTCTCAACAAAGTTAATGTGAACTTCGTTAAGTTAATCTATCTCAATGTCATTACAGTACCTGACACAGTCGCCATCATTGTTCTTTCATAACAGGAAATGGTTACTCAAAATAAATGCAGATATTCGTGAATATGGGACGAAAGATAAAATGTGACTAGGATCCTTACATATTTGTTAAGTCTGAAAACAAGAGGGTCAGTTGTTTCAGTCATTATTAACTACAGAATCATACATTTTTCTGGGTTAAGCGATTGATAGTAATTATTTGTCAAATTATAATTGCCCATATTTATGATTCTATATTATTTGGAAGAAAGAGTGGGATAAGTGGTATATAAATGATATCTATTATTATACCAGTCTCTTTTTATGGAGTTACTGCGTTTTTAGCAAATAAATAAACAGGAATCAAATATATCATTTATGGCATCCCATATGTAGTAACAACTTGACAATTTTTTAAATTTTTTATTTTATTTTATTTTATTTTATTTTTTGTTCCTGAAGCTATATTAATAATGAATAAAATAAAACTTTTGTAATCTACACCTTGAATGTCTAGGTCCGTATTGACTTTTATTGTTTAGAATTGTTGTGTGCAAAAAAATGAACATTTTGATGCATTGAAATTGACCAATTCCTTCAAAAGTTATGGTTTATTTTGAAAAGCAATCACAGAGTTCCTATTGTAAAAATTTGGCAAATTCGACCAAAAAATGAGGTACAAATTTCCCCATGACTTTTAAATTGACTGAGATATTTGAACATTTAAAAAAAAAAACAGAATAATCGGGACAGTGGGGGCTTTCTTTTGAGCCTCTTTTCAATGAAATAGATTACAATTAATTTTTTCATTAAACTCCCTAGATAAATTATTACCCTTAAAATGCCGACAGATATTAATAAAAATAACAATAATAATAATAATAAAACAAATTACAGCCTTTCAACATAGACAAATTGTGGGACTCATAGGCCCTGTATAACTTGCATCTATTCCACAACATAAAACTAAGATAATTCCCAAAACACTTTGTCTACGTGACATGCAAGGCTCTGGTCATTTTTAAACACGCAGAATTTTGGCATGGAGGAAACAAAAAAAAACAAAAAAAAAATGTCAGTAAAATAATTGTATTTCTAACATTAACATATTAGTCACTTGTTACAAATATTACTTGTTGCAAAGATAACTTTTCCAAAGGTTAGAATATCGCATCTGGAGACATTTATATTAGAACATCAACTTCATATAAATTTATGTATATTAACTCACATTATTTGCTCTGACTCTCAATCAACTTTAGACCTATTAATAAATCGATCAATGACGCACATCTGTTCAGGTGAAAATATAATATATAATAACATGATAGGCTAGCAGAATATCCACTAACTTTCATGATAGAAATATTGGCTCAATTTTCTGAATGGGACATTTAACATTAACAAAACTCAATAGCCAACTAAATCTATGTAACTAGCCACATAAGCTTTTGCATGCCTTTCACTGAAAAAAAATCATTAGGCCTATCCTATGCCCAACCAGTAATTTAGTAGTTTAAGAATTTACAGTTACCATAGGACTACTCAGTGTCTGGAACAAGATTTATGGTACTAGTAAGCCTATGAACGTTTTAATTTTAATGTCCCTTTCGTCACTGCAACAGTTAAAATTATTATGAATTGCAGTGAAGAATATTTTCGCTGTATAAACAAATTATATCATTGAGCAATCTTCTTCATAGGGGCGCAATATAGAGGTAGATCTAGATCTAAATCATGGAGAGCTCCATGATCTAAAGTTTAGATTCTAAACCATGGAGTCATGACTTTGTTGCCCCGAAGAAGAGTCAAGTTGGCGAAAATATGGCAAAGCGATATCAACATCAATATCAAGTTCTTTACATGTTATTTGCTTTTTTAAAAAATTGTTTAATTAGTTGCCGGTTAGATAGCCTTCTTATATTTTATAAAATGAATCATGAAGTCATAAAATTCATGCGCTGACTATCTAGATTGAAAACCCCGTCAGCAAAGGCTATCCATTGAATTTTAATGTCATTGTTATTTCCCCTTGCGATCCCTTCACCTCTCTAATCAGTAGCAGTAGGCTACGGTGTAAACGTTGACATGAGAAAGATCTAAATCAAGAAAGATCGTTTAGATCAAGACTCAGTTCTGCCCGAGACTGAAGATATTTGGGGACGTCATGTTGAAACAATCACGCCCAATTCAGCCTCTGGGACTTTTCAAATGATGAAGGCTTGAAACAGATCTAGATTCTAGAGCTCGTCTATCTCATTCACATCGACAACATAGACTCGCTAGTCTATCAAGACTCTAGTCTACTGCTAAATCTAGCCGAAAACTGAACTGGCCTAGGTCAAGATTAGTTTCTGCTAGCAATAGATCTACTACTGAAAACTAATCGTTCGTGATGGCACAAATCCCTCCTGATTCTGTTGCAAGTCGGTTGGATAGCTTAACTACAGAGGTGAGAACGTTACTTACGGTATTTTTACACCTTACTTTCAACCTCCTGAACATATGTCAAATTAGGGGACCCTCAAACCAACATAGTAATTTTTGAAATCTCCCAATAAACTTGATTCCGAAATAGCCTGATATTTTAATCTAGATTTAATTATTTGCCATTGTATTCATTACGGTCCTTTTAAAGTTTGACTGAAGAGTAGTCTACATTCTTCTTGAGTAATTGAGTAGGCTACAATAATTTCCACAAACAGCAATTTCGGCTTTAATCTTTGCTATTTGGCAAATGTGCACATACCATATATATGTGTATCACTATAAATACCATTCATTTCTTTGCACTGTGGTGAAACCAAGACCATTCCAAATTAGAAAGACAGATTCAGTACTGACTGACAGTAATAGATTTCAATATAATTTGTGAATTTCATACTATGCATAGCATTGGACAGAACATTGGAATCTTTGAGAACAACAACAGTGAACAATATCAGTTATGGACACACTGATTTGTTAAATGTACTTTTGAACTGTTCTCAAAAAAAAACAAAAAAACTTGTTCTTAAGGATTGCTTTAAATTGTCTGACTAAAACTGGAAATCAAGTGATCTTTTTACAGAAAAAAAAAACAACTGTTAAGATGAATAAAATCTTTACTTGAGATGCTATAATTTACCAGAAAAATATAATGTTTTCTGCTATAGGCCCTTGAGAAATAAATAAGTATATATTGATATTATTATAGTGCCAATGATGTTTTTATGAAATAAATAATTACATGAATTGACATTTTCTTGAAGCTAAAAGAAGAAGAGATATGTAAAAAGACTGAGATATGTAGATTGTCATATTTCTCTATAAATGTTCTTGAAAGTTGAGCTGAAAAAAAAAAAAGAGAGAGAGTGAGTGAGAGAAAAAAAGAAAACTGTCCTTTGTCACTTGGGCTTCATCATCATTCAGGTGTCATTGTAATACAACATGCCAAATTTGCCTGAATTGGATCATGGAATTCATTACAAGTATCTGATCTTTTTATTGCCTGACATCTGGGATCCTCGTTAGCATCCTTTGCCAAGTTCATTGTGTAGTGACATAACAAACAAGAAGCTGCATATCTGGCATATTTTGATGAATTAGCTAGGTTGTAAACCTATATAGGATGAAAATGAGAAATCATGGAAATTAACTTTTACGTACTTATAACCAGAATGTTCCATGCCAGGCTATTGAAAGATTAGAAATACTGAAGCAAATGACATGAGCTGAACACTGTTCTTAAAGTGGGTTCTGTTGTCTAGTCTTCTGAAATTTCTCTTAATTCCAATCTTATTAGGATAGCCAACATAAGAGACCTTTGTGTTTGTTTTAAAATTTCTCCCAATTATGCCTTGAAATGCTATTGATTTAGCATATCTTGTTGTTTTATTCTCATTCAGTCAGTCGGGTGCTATCTGCTGTTACTTGTTTTAAAAAAAAATATTTAGGTAGTTTTAGGAATTTTTTCATTTAAATTGCAGTATCAGATATGCCGCAGAAAGTTAGAGAGCAAATGTGAAGCCCTGTTAATTCTGAGCCGGGAGTTGGACCAATGCCGTAGTGAAAGAGATCAGTTCAAGTTAATGGCAGAGCAGCTCAGGGATCGTTATCAGATGGTCAAACGACAGCTCACAGGAGATGTAAGTTTCCTATTTACTTGGCCATATATTTCTAAAATGTATAATGTATTTAATTTATATATCCCTTATCATGATAATATCAATGATATTAACAGTAGCGAGATTACAGGGATTGCCAATGACGCAGAAATGGATGAAACTGTTGATACCATTGAAATTCTTGAGATTTTTCAGAATTTGCTCCCAATGCCGTTATTTATGTTAACATAATCAAAACAAACTATGGGATGACTGAACACACAAGTCAAGGCAATGTCTTTATCAGCAGTGTATTTCCAAGACAATACACATTTATCAAACAATGCAGAACTTATGACTATTGCCAGTACAATAACTGGGAACTTCAGTGATCTAGATCTTTTGTTGGAAGACTTGAAAAAGACAGTCTCCATTGGATGCCTGATATGTTTGTACCATTATGATCCAGACAAACAAAAGAATAACCTGACATTCAGCTATCTCCACCCTTGTAATACACCTGAGTCATGTAGACAATATTTGCACCGAATCATACAGACAGGGTCTAGGTATCACCACCTATGATACAACTGATGAACTAGAAGTATCACCTATGAATACTTGTTGTTATGGAGTGTTCTAGGGAACCATGACCCATAAAGACATTCTGGCACAGAATCTTCCAGCAGCTCCACCAGTATGATCTGTTTCACCATAGATATCATAGAAAAATGAAGATGTGATAGAAGAAAAAGATGCTTTGTTTATAGCCATATTCAAGAAAAAATTGAAAGTGGCATCAGATACTCTTACTACCTGATGCAAAGCCAGTGAACAAGGAATAAATATCTGCAGACATTGGTACAACCAAGGAAAGTTTCCAAAATGGCTAGAACTCCTGTGAAACAAAAAAAGTCATGACTGCTGGATAGAGGCAGGTCACTTATTTCAGGAAGATCTCTTTTTTCAGTTAAAGTCAAACATTCATTTAGGCTATAAAAGCTGTCCATGAAAGTCACAAGAGACATTTTCAATGACACTGGTATAAAAGCAAAAACACCAGTGACCAGATGATTCACTTTGTTATTGAAAGAAACCATAGGATTGACATACAGTCAAGAGTGCATACAAATAAAGGCAGTTTTTAAAAGGAATTGGAACCATAATTCCCAATGAAAAAGCAGTGAGGGCTGGAAGTCAATGTTTTAACAGATTTTATCCAAGTTAACAAACTTCTGTTTCTATATGATTCTGGATCTACCACTTATACTTGTTTAGCTAAGATCAACAACCTGGAAGACTATGTTAGTAATCTGCTGGACAGATATGCAAGCATATACCAGCTCACATGCCCAGAGAATGAAATATGGCTGTAGGTCGCAGGCAATGATGGGAAAGAAAGCCTCAAATTAGCCCTTGAAATTTGTATGAAACCAAACATTTGTGTAAGTACAAATCTTATTAGGATAGCCAACGTAAAAGAACTGTGCACAGTTTATCTCTCATCATGTTGAATAGTGCAACAGAGATACAGGCCTTGCAAAGTATGCAGTGGAGAGACAAAAGAAAACTGTGATCTTTTTCTCTGGAGACTATGATTTTATGTGTAAATTTACGTTCTTTTTGGTCCTCAAGACACACATCCATATCTGAGGTGTTTACAGTCAAGATGTAACATGCAGAAGACACAGAGCACACTGCCCTCCAACAATAACGAGAGGGAGATGTCAGAAGATTTGAACAGAATGGTGGAGACAGCCAATGATCAGTAGTGAGCTCTGCCATGTGGCATCACTCTGTTTGACATCCAACTTGAAATTGTGCTCAATCACCATAACATGTTAGTAAAAGAAGTTGATGAACTTTATAACATCATAGCTCAAGATCAAGGGGAAAAACAAGCACTGATAGAAATTTTCAAGAGATACAGGAAGAACTGTTAGGAAGCTATCCAAAAGCAAGAAGACTGATTTTTATGGAAACTGACTACAAGCTGACATGGTTGTTAATGGCATCACAATTATCGGTTGTTGACCACCTCATGAATCCTTTAGCAACTAGTAGACCTTGCTCAACAAGCTTTGCTCCTGATACTGACTGATTTTCGTGTGCACAACGTGGGTATGTTTTGCTATAAAGTGAAAACTGTAAGTTATTTTTTTACTATTAACACCTTGGCCTTGGCTAAGTACAATTTTGTCAAAATTATAAGTGGCTAGCACAGCAGATTTATTTATTTATGTGTATGCGTTCCTTACATGTATTTGTAGTTTTTGCTGTTCTCTCAAATAATACTGTACTGTTGCTATTGTTCCTATCTCTTTGTTTCCTATATGACCATGTAGTATGATATATTGTATGTCACTTTAGAAAAATTATTCTCTGTGTAGTTCCCTATTTAATATTTGAAATGGAGGGAAAAAACTGGGATGCAAATTAAATTTTGCTCTGCCCACCACCACACATTTCATGCAGGTAAAATTTCACAGTGGCGGACCGTAACCCCTGCTGTGGCTCCATGCTGTGAAAGGAGGCAAGTGAGGGCAGAACTAAAGGAGTGCAGATTCTCTGTCATGATGTATTAGTTGGTGTTGAAGTTTGAATTTGTCCTAAAAACTACAGTGTTACTTTTCTCTAACTTTTTGTGTTTCTTTTATAAAGATGAAATTGAATTAAATTAAAAAAAGAAAAAAAAACATTTAGCATTAGTCAGATCCTTTGTATTAACATTTGTTCTTTTTTACAACTTTTGATATTTTCACATTTACAACAGACTCCCATGTCTTCTCCGTTGGTAGAAGTCGACCCCAGGACATTCTCAGATATCCAGACGCAGGTTGGCTGTGGTATTTTACATCAGGTTTTGTCTGAGTAACAAGTAAAAATCATGGGAAAAAAAAAAAAAGAGAGAGAGAGAGAAATACAATATGTTTACCAGAAAAGGTTTGAAAATTAAAGTAACCATAATTGCCCTGAGATGTAAGTAATTTAGTTCTGTTATTCTTGGGCTGGTATAATTATTGCATGGGTGGAATTATATGTGCAGCACTGAACAGTATCAGCATATTTGTTCAGGAAACTAGGATAATTTTTGCAATTAATTGTGCAGTTGGCAAGAATTTGAGAAATATTTAATTTCTTTCAATGTGAAATGAACTATCAGGCTCTTACATCAAGGAACAGCCAACAATTGATAACTTGTCCTTTTAGTGCAGTTCAAATGATTTATTATACATACATGTATTTATCTAGTTCAGGTCACAAGGACATTTTCTAGATAACGCTATAACTTATTTTTCAAATTTTTATAGAGTCTCGCCCGCATGCTGTTTGACACAAAAGAAGCCAACAAGTCTCTGAAATTTGAAGTTGATGATCTGAAACAGAAATTGCATGATTCAGAAGGAGATATCAAGGTGTGTCATGGGTTTTTGTGACTCATTATGCCATATACAGCTGCCTAGAAAATGTCTCCTTGGAACAAAATAGTCATACGCACATGGCTCAAAGGCTAAATTAGAACATAAAATCCTCTTTGTAATTTTACAATTTACTTCTCAAGTTCAGAAAAGGTGAGGAGTATCTAGGCAGCAATTGGTTTGAATACTTCTAACTAATGCACTAGAGCAGAGTTTGAGATGCAAACACATTTTAATTTTACACTATGCAGAATGAAATTCTGTCAAAAAGTAAATTGTATCATATAGCTCATCTATTCAAATTGCATGGCTAGAGGAAAGTGATCATTTGTTTAAATTTTTGTAGTAAAAAGGTTGAGACAAATGAAGCAAAAGCTCATTAAAAAAAATTACAATTCCATAATAAACAACTGACATTCTTTTTTTATGGCCAAACATTCTTTGATCTAATCGTCTTATAAAGCCATGTCTGTGTAGCTGAATGGGCTACACAGACATGGCTTTATAAGACGATTAGATCAAAGAATGTTTGACAATATAAACTCTGCATCACACTCTCATCCAGTTTCTGTCCTATAAACAGTTGCTGCGAGAACAGATTGCTCGATCTAGAGTGGGTACAACAGACGAGGGTTTGACTACTCGCCATTTTCCAGCTCATGAAAGAGAAGATCTTGTTAGACAGTTGGAAGCAAGCAGAGAAGAGGTGAGCTATCAAATTTTTAGTGACAAGCAAAAGGAAATGTGCATTTACTTTAGCACACTCTTGAAAATTTCATACATATATTAACAAAAAAATCTGCTCTAGAATCACAGAAGAGATATGTTGTTACCAGAGTTTCACTTATGCTTTTGAATTAAGAGGAACCTTTATTCAAATTGTAGTGGAAGATAGTTGTATTTCCATGACATCCTTATGTAAGAATTAAATTTTTCATCATTTAATATTGAAAGTATGAAATGGTTGCCTTCTAGCATGAAAACAAAAATTACTTCCAAGACAGATATCCTTTCTCTTCAACTTTCTAATCCTTAAAGATGAGAAATGTGTGTTTTCAAATGGAACATATGAGATGTTTTTGTTTTATTTTATATTTCCATTCTCAATCTGCACAATATATATTTGAAAGCTTAGTACCATTTTATCAGGAACTCATATGAAAAAAAGTTGTCATTTTTCATTTTATTTTTCTACAGTATGTCCAGCTTGAACGTGACTTGCAGCAAGTCTTAGATGAAAAAGAAGAACTAGTCACTGAGAGAGATGCCTATCGCACTAAATATGAGCGATTGAACACAGAGCTCAACTACATTTTAGGTGGAGATGAAAAGCGAATCGTAGATATAGATGCCCTAAGCATGGAGAATAAGTAAGTATTATCATGAGATTTTAATATCAGTAAATTCAAGGTAACTTCTAGATATTAAATGGAGCAGGATTTTAGGGAATAGTTATGATGGATAGTATGTGCTGGCAGTAGCATGTGGTGAAAGAATGAAATATATCTTGTGGATATTTTGTATGTTTCAAATATATCATGTGTATCAGTGGTGCCACTTTCATCAGCAAAAGTCATGTAGCAGCTCTCTCATTATGAATTTATGTAAAGATTTAGAATGGATATTTAATCACATATGACAGTCTGTTTGTAGTATCTTTCATCTAGTGTCTCTTTCATTCCAATCCACCACTGAATGTCTAAAATTCTGTGTTGAAAATTTAAGATAGATATGCTATTATTTAATGCTGTGATGGTCTCATTTATGGTAATTATGATATAAAGAATAATATGAATGTAAAATTGCTTGGCTATTATAAAATCACTACCATTTGTTTATTTCTGATGCAAAGGTTTTTGCAAGAACGGTTGAAACAGATGGAAGAAGAGAAGACCATGGCTATTGCAACTGTCACAAAATATAAGGTAGGTAGCTTCTTAAAATTTGGTGGTGTTTCTTGAGCACTTCTGTTTATTAATAATTGATGATTTTATTTCATTCTATTTCTTATTCAATTTTTGCAGAATTCATGCCAGTAATTTTTTTATGAGAGCATCAAAATACAGAGACATTAGAAATTCCTTCCAAAGAAAAATACACTTGTGAGATGAAATTTTATACTTGTATTGCTTGTTTCTTTCTTTCTCCTCAGAGCATTTTGGAGAAGAAAAAAACAAAAGGTATAATGAAACTTGGGCAGAGCAGAAGTGGTGGTTTGGTCATCACTCAGAATCAAGGTGAGTTCTCTGTTTTGCATTTAATTTAATTTATTCTCTGCATTTCACTCACATGTTGATCTTCCAAGCATTTGAGGCACTTCATTGCTTATTCATCTTATTGCCTACTTTAAATAACATTTGCTCGTGGCTGTTAGCCCCATTTCCTCATTTTTCTTGCCATGAAACCTTTTCTCCAATAATTTTTCAGTACAACAGATAATGCAAAGTCGCTCTTCCATAACACCCACTCCACAAGCCTTGGCTGATCTGCAAGGTTTATGTGCTGCATTGCTGGACACTATCAATGATAAAAACCTTGCATTGTCCCATCAAAGAAAAACTAACAAGTAAGTCCTTCATTTTTATGTGGTAACCAATATCACACACCATTCTTATCTAGTGACAGTCAGACAGTTATTTTTGTTAGTGGTTGTAAAAACTGATTGCTCAGCATGCTTGAACCTGCATTCTCCTGAATAGCCAGGTCATGAAAAGATCACACAGAGCCTTCCCGGCAGGTTTTGCACCATAGAAATGGATGGAAAGCAAGAAAATTTTGTTCAAGTGAGAAGATTTTGATCATGTATAGTAACTACATTTCTGACTCCCTGATCTGTTCAGAACCCTGCTGAAATATCACAGTGAATTAATTGAATTTTGTTTTACAGCACAGTGCTAATATTTCTTATGACCCACTCGTTGCGATGAAGGTACAGTTCAAATTTCTCCATACTCAAGACATTGAAGAAAGACAATATATGAATTATATTAATCCAGAAAGTTTTGTGAAGCATCAAATCAAAATAGCGTGTTGTTATCAATCTGTTTCAGGCTTCTTGGTAATCGGGTCAATGAACTAGAAAAAAAGTTGAAAACATTGGAAGTCTCTGGTCTGTGGAGTGTGGCAGGTAGGAATGCTTGTTTTTGTTGCTGTTTTTTTTAATGTATTTACACATCCCTGTAAATAAGACACTATCATTATGACTTCTGCTATTTATAACCTTACTTCATATCGTTCATGTGTATTTTGCTTTGTGATCAAGGAAAGTCATATAATAATAATGATAATAGAGACTGTTTATATAGTGCTTATCCCTGTGCAGTACAGGCTCTAAGCGCTTTACAATCTATTATTACCCCGACAGACCCAAAGAAGACACTCATAAACGT
>JBCEWB010127324.1:0-11336 GCA_039654565.1 Peronia peronii | reverse complement strand
ATGGATGGATGGATGGATGGATGGATGGATGGATGGATGGATGGATGGATGGATGGATGGATGGATGGATTGGTGGAGCAATGGGTGGATGAATGGATGGATGAATGGATGGATAGATAGATAGGTAGATTGATGGATGGATAAATGGATGGATGGATGGATGGTGGAGAAATGGGTGGATGAATGGATGGGTAGATGAATGGATGGATGGATGAATGGGAGGATGAACAAATTAACGATTTTATGGATTCATGAATGTTTGAAGAGAGTGATGGATGTCGGAAAGGAAGAACTAACTGAATGAGTGGATGGATGGACTTAAAGAAGGTATGGATCAATTTAAATATCATCCTCTTTGTCATGTTCGGATCTTTTCCATTTCAACTAAATACTGTGTTCTCAAAGTCTGTTTAAAGTTTACATAAAAACATACAAACATTTTTTTTCGTAGTCATAATGCTATGATCATACTCTTCTCATTCTTCAAACTGCTTTACATACTGTTGTTTCCCTTCATACAGTTTCAATGTTCCCCATGGACTGACCATTGATTCCAATGACAATGTGTGGGTAACAGATGTAGGCAGGCATCAGGTAAGAAAGTTACACTACATCAATTGTTTTGTAAGGATTAAATTTAACAATGAGATTACTTTGATTGCATAGAACTCATTCCCATTTTAATCTTAGCATACAAAGGCATCCATCTTATTAGCATGAAAACTAATAAATACAATCAATATGTTTTGCTTTACTTCTAAATTGGGAAATTATCTAGTTAAAGAAAAAATTGTTGCATAGGTGATGGCACGCAAAATGCAGCCTTGGGCTAAATGCCACATTGTTGTCACTGCTCTTGATAGCATCAGTTTACTCTTTAGGTTATATAGGTACAGACAGAGAGCTCTGGTTTTAGGTTGCATTACACAACTCATGGTGATGATGATGCACTTGTTTGTTCTTATTAGGTGTTCAGATTCCCCAAAAACTCGACAACTCCTGACTTGATCCTGGGTGAAAAGTTTGTCCCAGGCAGTGATGACAGCCATTTTTGCAAGCCAACTGATGTTGCTGTGGCCAGCAATGGTGATTTCTTCGTGACTGATGGGTAAATATGGGATTGTAATCAACTTGAATTACAACTAATGCATAGACTGAACTGTCAGTAGCATTGCTCAAAGAAAGAAAGGGGTGAAAGGAGAGATGTGGAGGGATATAGACAAGATACAGAGAGAAGAGATATGAAAAAGATAGATAGATAGAGATGCAAGGAGAGGAACAGAGAGAAACATACTCTCACAGACACACACACACATGCAGAAAGAGAGATGGATAGACAGACCGAAAGAAAGAGAGAAGCAGAGAGAATGACATGGAGAAGAGGCAAACAGCAGAACTTGACTAAACAGAAGAAAAAAGAAAACGAGACTTGAAATGAAAACTAGAAGTTATTTTCAGTAAGAAATACACTATGTCTTGTATTCCATGTTTCTCACATTAAGAATTCATTATGCTAAAAACAGTAGTTATGATAAAAATGCAGCAGGTACTAATGAGATGTTCCCTCTCCCCTTTTTTTTTCTTTTTTAAGTTTTTCACATTTCTTACAAAAGATAATTGTTTCTTTACAGCTACTGCAATTCCCGCATTCTGAAGTACTCCAAGGATGGAAAAGTGCTCACACAATGGGGCACCCAGGCTTCAGGCTGTACTTGGACTTTATAATGTTTTTTTTATCATAGTTTTGCTTAGAAATCTCAATTTCTTGATGTCAGTAAGATCTTCTGGATCAAACAAGGTTGCTTCAATGAAGATTAATATTCGGTTCAAGTTGTAAAGTTTTGACGTCATACTTTCTTTAGGATTAAAGTTTCAATTTTTCACTTCGAATGCTGGTCATAAGAGGCCAACATGTGTGCTAACACATGCACTTCATTTAAGTCATTTTGAGCTTGTGATCACAGCACCGTACATTAAATTCTGCCTGTTTATTACAAATTTCTATAGAAAAATTATCAGTTGAACTCATCAGTGGTGAGTTTCTGCACCAACTGCAAGAAGGGAGAAAAGGCTGAGGAGGAGAAAAGGGGAAGGAGAAGGAAATGATAATTATATATTTTGGGACTGACAGAGGGAAACATAGGACAAAGAGAATAGCGACAAGCCCGTCACTTGTTGCTTTGTTATTGTTGTGTTAGGATGGGCGTCTTTATCAAGGGACATTACTTAAAAGTTTGTACTCCCTTTCAAACAGAATTATCTTATGGAGTTATTTCTCTTCTTCAGTTTCTCATGATGATTTGGCTCTTATAAAGATGTGTGTCACTTGCCAAATTCGAGCTTCTTATTTCATCAGGATTCACAATGCCTTACCTTGTATTAAAATTAATGGTGTCCCGCTATGTCCATCTTACTGGGTCAGACGTTATTGATCAGGGCATTGTTTACAAATTTACATATAGCCCTAGATCTGAAAATGAATTTTAATATATCGTTCATGACAAATATTTTATGACTTGAGCTCGTATTGCAAAACGTTCCTAAATTTTCTCTGAGTACATGTACAATATGTATGTTAGAAACCACTGCTGGGGTATATAAGTTTGTCAGATGGTATTTGTTAGGTGACTGTCCCAGAAGCAGCAAGTCCAGGCAAAAGAAGCCAAGTACTTTCTTAAGATATTATCTGTTTTTTTGGAGTAGAACTCAATGCAAAGTACAGTATGCAAGTTTTTGATCAGATCAGCCTCATGACATGTCTAGGATCAGTTAATGCATTCATTTAAGCATAAACTGCAACCCAAAGATTTCAAACATCTCCAGGCAAACAATATAGCATTACAAGAAATTGTAAATGACCCCTCTTTTTGTAAATCACATAACATGTAAACAAGTCTATTCCCTACGCATATGGTTCATGGTACGAACACAGCCTGGGAACAAAGTTTACTTATTTTGTGTGCAATAATGTGTACATCAAAATTATTTAGCTGCACTGAACTAAGGAATATCAGCGTAAACTAAGATAGTCATTGATTATCTTCTCATCCAATTCCAGCATCTCTTGGCTTTTTTGAGTGAAAAATATTTGATTTCGTGATTTCATTGCATTTCTCCTTCATAGCCTCAATATAAATCAATATGTGGCTGTATTTTTAGTATGCCATGACTATGAACTACTTTATTGTATATATACCATATGTAGTAAGTATGTGTAAGCCAGCATTTGCATCCTCTATTCTCACCAGCCACCCTGACTCCTTTCTCCCTGTTCATACCACATAGCGTCATCTTAATAGAGGAGTTGGACCTGGTTTGTGTGGCTGACCGGGAGAACAAAAGGTGAGAGGTCAGAGGTCATGCCAGAAGGCATAAGGTCCGATCCAGGATTATAGCATGATTCCCTGCAATTCAGGGACTATTTTTGCAAATTATATGCTGAGCTGTGTGTTGATTTAATTGGTTGATAGATAGGTTGAGAGGTTAGCATATAGTCTTATAGGCTGGTTGATGGGTGGGTAGGCCTATAGATTAGTTAGTTAGTTGGTTGATTGATTACCTAGTTAATTGGTTGGTAGTGAAATGATGGGTTGATTGATTAGTGGGGTGATTGTTTGTCTGGATTATTGGCCAGTTTGTTGGTTGGTTAGATACTAATTGGTGTGAAATATATCAGATTACATCATTTCATTGTTTATCTTCTTCATGGCCACAATATAGTACAGTAAAATGATTAATATCTCTGTGTTTTAACTTTTTGCATTACTACCGATATTATTGTTGTGCATACAGAGGACTGTGTTATAACGCTGGACTGAATGGTGGTCAGACAGGCAGCTTCAACAGGACCCTGATCCCCCAGGATGACATGGGCAAAGTCTTTGCCATCTACTACAACAAAGCTGGTGAGTGGATGCTGCACTGTTGTCATTCTGTTGTAAGAGATTTGGGGTACATCTCTCTAAGGGTAAATGATATAGTTATTTATTGTTTTTATTTATATAACATCTCTCATACCATTTGCAGCTGCAATCCCTTTGACAGGACATGTGTTTCCTATACTGGCCTCTACAGCCATGATAGGAAATGCTCCTCTGGGCCTTTAGAACATATTATTTACAGTTATTTATGACCAAAGAAGCCATTCATCCATATTGATTTGAAAGGATATAACTATAAGTTTAGCACAGGAATTTAGTTTCTTGAACAGCAATAAAAAGAGGGAAGGAGGGAAAGTAGGAGTAAGACAAGGAGTGGAAAGAAGACAAAAATGAAACATATGAGAGATAGGGGAAAAGAAGTTATATCATGTGTTTCAATCTTTCTCTCTTCTTTCTTCTCTTCTCCATAACTCTTTGTACATTTTAGCTCATTTAAGTTCATTGTGATACATGCAAAAAACTACTGTACTGATATATTTTTTTTAAAGATAATCATACTCCTGTTTTATTTTATAACTCAATTATCCAGAAAAAGACGTGATTGCTGCTGGTGAGATTTCTCGTGTTCCATTCCAAGAGAATGGTCAAGATGTTTTTCCAGCCAGAGCTTTCACCTATGGACTGGATGGTCAGCAGCAAGAAGCCTGGGCTTACATCACACCTGTAAGTTTCTGTCTATTCACCAGTCTATCTTCAACAAGAGTTGGAAATAAAACATGGACATTTAGCTCCCTTTCTTCTTCATTTTCACTGTAAACAGTGATATTAGCTCCTGAACATCTTTTATCTGTCCCACATCCTCTATCTGTTCATCTTGGTCGTTATTATTATTACTGTGTGGAATGCAAATTTAATAAAAGAGAAGATTATCATGAAAAAAATGATGAAAGAAGAGCAAGAAATGTATTTGATGCAAAAATCTTTGTGAGAGACCTTCTTCTTTGCAGTATGTCTGAGGATGCTCTAAGTAAGAACTGATCTAATACAATCTTATCATCAAACTGAAAAAGTATTTGTCATTTCATTTGTAGCATCACTTCAGCCTTGCTATGAAATCATAATTGTCATTCAGTTTCTGTTTCTCCATACCTTTATCTATCTCAGTCTGCGTTATCATTGCTGCACATAATGTATTCCATTCTACATCTCCTGATGTTTGTCACAGTGCTACTAATTATGATGTTATTATTACAGTGTTATTCTCTTGCAGATATCCAAACTATTACTATTACTAACATAACAATATCATCTTCGGTCTTCCATTTTGGGATTAATCATGAAATTGTTCACTGTCCCACCTTTCAGGACATCGCTGCTGCTGGGCCCTCCCTGATCCACGACCTGTGTGCCTCTAATGATGGCACTGAGTTCTTCCTGGCTGACGTTGTCCAGCAGAAAATCTTCAAGTACATTAGGCAACAACCCCCAGTCATGGGTTAGGACAGACATATGGCCTGGCAGTCTTAGCCTCTTAGGATTTAGACTTATAACTTTGAAATTTCTTTCAAAGCAACATATTAAAAAATTACTGAAACAATTTCAGTAGAGAAAATCACAATATTCTTCTAGATCAAAATCTTATGATGTAAAATCTTGCAATATAACATAATCACATCAGCAACTTATTTTCAGATTTTCTGGTCACAAAATTTTGTTCCTTTAGATTTTTGTTTCGTCTCTCAAAGTGCAGTAAGGTCTCTCTTGAGCGGATCTAGAAAAGAACTATCTGAATGAGCCACACTGGTAAAAAAAAAAAAAAAACAGGAATGTGAAAGTGACCTTTAGTCTAAGAGGCTAGGAATGTCAAGAGAACACAGCTGTTTTGTTTTGTTTTGTTTTGTTTTTGCAACGTCTAATAAGAGCAAAAGAAAGTTTAGAAACTAATAAATGTTTCGTTAAAGTTATTTCAGATGCCCATTAAACTTTTGTTTTCATTAAAATTACATTTGTTTTCATCCAAGATGACTTTGTTGAACCACAATTTAAAAAAAAAAAAACGTCTTATTTTCTCTGAAAATTATGTCTGCTCTCTTTTTTTTTTTTTTAGAATATACTAATGAAAAAACTTGACAAATTATGCCCTTATCAAAATATATTTGCTATCCTACAAGCAACAGAGCCGTAACATTTCTACAAAGACAGGTTTTGTTAACAGTTCTGAGCTCTTTAGATCTAAATGTTTCGACAAAATGCTCAGGCCAAAATCCAGCAAATGAGCTATCACATTTTTCCCCCATGTCCTGTAAGCAACCATTTTTTTATATGCTGGAAGTTTGCAAATGTAAAGGTGTCCCTCAGTCTTAGGACTTACACTCAATCAGACCCATGGCAGATCTCTATAGATACATGATCCTTGGCAAATCCCCTCTGAACATTTTTTTTTCTTGTTTTGCTATATCAGAACACTGAACAATACACAACTGCAATTCTCAGGAAAATTTCTTAGCAAAGTGAAACAACAAATAAGCTCTCCAAAATGATAATGACTAATCGTTAATTCGTAAACTTAGTAAAATTGAAAAACGACAAAAGTATAAGAACTATGCTTCACCCTCCCTCCCATTCCACCTCCCCCCATCCCCCCCCCCAAATCCCATTCCCATCCCAGCTTCATCTCCCCTCTCCCAATCCTGGTTAGTGTGACTATTCCCATCCTCAGTGTTGTGCTGGTCCTGAATATGATTGTTGTTTTGTCTAGTCTGCAGTAGTCATTTGTCCTCATCAGCACTGTGTCATCAGTAACACTTCTACATTCTACCCCATCATATCTGGCCATCTCATCAGGTTGTCTTTTTGCCATTCACAACTTATGTTCATACAGTCAGTACAGCCACAGCCAAGTAGATTTTGTTTAACTCTTGCACCAACGTCAGAAAGCAGCTCTCCTCTATAGATAGGATTATTATCATATGATGGTAATGTCTTTCAGACAAACATGTACATATAAAAAAACTATGAATAAAGATTGCAGGTATTGCTACCTATTACATCTACTGCTTTCATTAGTTCTATCTGATACCATTAGAATCCCATGCCTCCATTGTGCGTAGCTTGTCATAGCTAAGTCATGTCTCAAACTGATGTATATAAGAGACAACAGAGTTCATCTTACAAGCTACATCTTGCTAAGCAAAACAAACACAAATAAGTTGAATATGTCGCTCTTTCCTTCTAAATTATATCACCTTTAAGTAGATGGCCAAGTTTTCTTTCTGACTGTTCTCTTTCTGATAAATTCTTTCCAACAATAATCTACACCAAATTGTCATCAAAATCACCCATATGCTTCTCATTGTAATCATTACTTCTTTTCCAGTTTTAAGCTGTCTGAACTGTGATGTAATCAAAACAATCATACACATATCTCCATGGCAAAACTATACAGTAATATAATTTGTTTAATTTTTAATTTTGCATCAAAAAATACATGAGGCTGTGAAAAAGACAAGTGCATAACATTCATCAACAAAAGTAAGATTAAATATTAAATCTCAAATTCTCTAGTGAAGAAAACAAGAATGATGGAAAAAATTTTAAAGGGGAAACTCAAGACTAGTGATATCAAGATGTTTATAGAGATTAGAATCTTCCTCAGTTTACATGCCAATATTCCAAAAAGACATGCATTTACTATCACTACACTGAAATTTTTCATGTATTTTACAAAATTGGATTCTGAATATTCAAAAACGTGTTAAAAGTTTTCATTCACTGTTGGTAAATTTTTTTAACAATAACTCCTGATTTACCCATTTGTTTTGCTTATTAACAGAGCCTCATAGACCATACATAGTTCAGCTAAAATGTTTTTAGAGTTTTTACAGAACTTTTCATAGACAAGGGAGAAATCGTTCACAGCAATATTTTTAAGTTTTAATGTGAAATTTTCATTGAAAGTTATTGTGATATTTTGTTGGAAATAAACTGTTAATTAAAAGTGACATGTCTGTGGATTTGTTGATTCCCTAGTTTGTTTTCTCTTCATTTTCTCTTGTGTGTAAATACTCATTGAGAGGAATTCTGTGAGTTTCCTCTGGCATAAAATTTGTGGACATTTTAATAATGTACAGAAATTATTCTGAAATTTACTTTGAAAGAGAAACTAAAAAAAATAAATAAAATTAATAATAATAATAATAATGAAAATAACAAAACTGAGAAAGGAAATGAACAAACAAACATATGAATAAATAAATATCGGTACACAAATTGTTGAATGAATGATTACGTAAGTAAGTAAGTAAATAAATAAATAAATAGATTGAGACAGAATTAAAATGAAAACATATCATTGATGACAATAATGACACTCTGATAAGTGTGAAATGGTTACATGTCATAGTTATAGAAATACACTGTGTACCAGCCCACTAGAATATCATTAGATAATTTCTATCACATGAGGAATGCCAAAGAGGAAGTGATAAAACCTATGAATACTTCGTGTACCGGTACTACAATTACTGGGGAAAAAAAAATCAAATTCCATATCTGGCCTTTATAATTTAATGTTAAAAAGAAGAAAAACGTGAAATGTTTGTAGCGATGTGAATGTGGATGTTCAGCAGCTTAGGCAATCATGATTTCACACAGAAGGCAATACACTTAAACTATCTAGCAGGAAAAGAGTTAACAGGACTTTTGGGATACTAGAGATCCAAAACACTGAGCTTCAGTGGAACTCATTTGCTGCTTCCCCCAGATCGGTAAGCCTTGTGCCGTAAGATCATCACTGTGGGAAGTATCGGGTCATCAATCATCATCTCTCGAGAGCAAGGACCTAGACATGTCCAGAAAGAAGCAAATAACACATAGCTCAATCTAGAACCAGAGCTTGAGTCTGTCACAACAAGCATAATCCAGCAACACTTCAGCCCCGTATTCTTATACATGTATTGAGCCCTTGTGATTTATGAGGTCCCCCGCCATTTTATGGACATGCTAAACGACACCATCTTCAGCTCAGACGTTGAACTTGACCCTCAGATGTCAACAAATCACACAGGTCTATGTCCAGATCACGTTCGGATACCACTTTCCCGTGGCAAATGTCCTGAATCCTTCACGTATAGAGGTTATTTGGACACTTAGAAGGGCAGAATGACAATATCACCTTTTATATGCTAGGGTACCATACACAGTTGAAAGAAGTTTATGGGAGAAGTAACTTTACAAAAGAGAACTCAGAGTTTTGCTCATCTGTGGTTTTGGTTTGTTCGTTTTTTTGTTTTTTTTTTGTTTTTTTTTTCTAAACCAAACTCTTACGCGTCAGTTTATTTTTTAAATTAAAAAAATAGTTTTAAAAATTGGTTGCTATAGAATCCTCTACCACTGATGTTCTTTAGAAAGGCCAATGAAAACATTTAATGAGGTGATCGAGGTTTATATACAAATAATGTGTCTGCCTATCTGAACTTTACTAGAATATAAATATTTTTGAAAAGTTACAATGACTAAGGCTAGAAAGAAAAGCTGGCTGAAGAAAATATACATATGTACATGTATTTTATATATTCGTACATGAAAAGAGCCACAAATTCACGTACTGACTTGAAGACCATCGAATACTGACTCTGAAAATTTCCTGGGAGTGAACAATACCATAGTTTGTAATATGTGTTCTACATGGCATTCGGGATGTTCCTACAGGTAATATGGTGGGTATCTCGAGAAAAAAGTTCATCCATTCAGAGAAAAGAAAGAGGAGAGTAGCCTAGCCTGCATTTATTTTTTAAAAATGTATCACCTCCAATTTTTGAAAGGATTCGATTGATAATGTGATGTTTTCATGAAAAACTACTTCATTGTTGTGTTTAATCATTATTGCCCGTCTCCCTTTCTGGGTTCTAGGCCTTTGAACTCTTACGGAACTTGAAATATTTTTTTTTCTTTTTATTCTAGATTTTGTACCCCCTCTCATATCATCATCCAAACTCCTCGTCCTAAAAAAAAATTTAGCATTTTCTTTACCCTCTTTTCTAATGGTTGCCATCCTGGAGGCTGTCTGGTGATGCTCTGATTTTATTTTCTCAATTATTGCGTCATAACGATCATTTTGCTAATTTCTGCCTCATTAAAGATCGTTAAATAGTTAGACGTCTATATTTGTTTCATTTCTATTCTCAAATAGCTTTCTCATGTTTAGGACTGGTGGAATAGTAAACTTTTGTCAATAAATTCTATCAAAAAACAAGCAATTTGGTGCAGTGACCTCACAGTGTTAAACCTGTTATTAATTAGTCACTCTGAGATCTCTCTTGTCAACAGAACACGAAACTCCCATGCAGACACTTTGGTCTGCCGTCCATCTATTTATGTCTGTCAGGAATGGTATAATAATGGCCCTGCGTTAAGTGTGTACTTTCACCCAGATTTGGTCATACTAAGATCGTCGGCAGGAGGAGCTGCAGGAGAGAAAAACTATTATTTCATACCAAGAGGCACTGTCCACTGCCTTGCCATTCTCGAAGGAGCCTCGGATATCAGAAGCTTAGACTTCGCAAAATCATGGCTCAATTCCAGAATCCATCATCTGCAAGTAATGTAAAGGTGATAGAAAGTAAGTTTATACCATTGTAAATAGAACCGCAGGACCCATCTCTCATTCTTATTATATACTGGGGTAGTAAAAATATACAGGTGAAAGTCAAGATTACTACCATGCCTTCATTGTTCCCAGAATGCAAAAGATTAGGTCAGATGTTCAAGAAAATAGAAGAGAAATATTGAGAAACGATTTCAGTCTAATGCTAATACATTAACCGGTACCATTCTCTTGAACTGGATAACTATTATACGCACTGACATACACTGAGTTCTGAAAATTAATACTGCATAGAACCATGTTGGCGCAGGAGAGTTTTAAAAGAGCGCCAATCATTTAATCAGTGTCTATATCACAGAATGTGAAATGTTACGATTTTCTGCCATGATAGTTTAGCTTTCAGTGTATTTTTAAAAAAATTAAAACTGCTTTGCATGGACACCACACAAACTATGAGTTTCATATCCAAACTTTTTTGTACATCCGGTACTGAAGAGGCATTTAACATAAAACACATATATATATTCATTGAACCCCATAATGCAAGAAAGCGATAATTATTTGATATGAGCAGCAATTTGCGACCTAGTGATGCCTCTTTCTCGATGTAGCACTGATAAAAGGCAAATGTTATAGGCTTCAGTAAGTTCTCAAAGCTCATGCAGGAGAATCAACAGCTTTAAGTGAAACACAAAGAGATATCTAAGACAATGTAAGTCTTTACAAGTCGATAAAAGTCGTAGGTCTGCGAGACTGGCCGCTTGCACTTATGAATCTCTGTCTGTCTGTCTATCTATCTATCTATCTATCTATCTATCTATCTATCTATCTATCTATCTATCTATCTATCT
>JBCEWB010127313.1:0-11336 GCA_039654565.1 Peronia peronii | reverse complement strand
TTATTTTGTTTTTTTTTGAAGTGGGCCCCTCCCCCTCCCTTCCCCCCCCCCCCCCCCAAAAAAAAAAAATCAGATGCTAAGAAAACATTTTCATATGATCATATTTGGGGAGAGAAGTGAATTAAACCATTGAGCAGGTTTCAAAATAAAAAGAGCAAAAAGGTGATTTTTGCCTTCTTTGCAGGGCTTGTTTTAAAATCGTCTGCCTGCCCAGCGAATGGAGATAAACAAAAATTTAAAAAGTGATTTATTATAAACGGAAGAACTTTGAGGCATTGCTTACAGTTTGTAAAATTGGCTGCTTCAACTGGTGAACGTGAAAGATTCATTCAGTGCCGCACACATGTCTCGAACAGCTGCTGACTTTTAACATAGATCGGATGGTGCAAACTGACAAGCTGACAATAATTTTTTAAAAAATGTTCCGTCGTACAAGAAATGGGAAACTCTCTGTGGAATGTCCTGAATCAGTCGGAAAAAACAAATGAATACTGTAACAAATGTCTTCATCCTGAAACATCCATCAAAAGCAGTACAGGAAAGTAGTTGTTTACATTCAGGCTTTGATGAATATGATAATCTATATGTATTATATGTATTCTTATTCAGGAGATTTCACTGTGAGATTAAAGAAAACTTTTAATTTCAGATCATGCGGGTCTGTCAAGAAACAATAGAGAGGAATTGGTGATATAACTGTACAAAAACTATACACTTATACATGATAAATGATTTCATACAGATGTCGTGGCCAAATGTAAATAAAAAAGTACTGTATAGTTAAAAAAGTTTACTTAGTTGAGAACTGAATCCACTTTTATTTCACACTTTACAAACTGTCTTCTAGAATCTTCATCTCTCGTCTCATCCTCAGTGCTTTCATGGCGGCCTGCGGCTATACAAACTATAAATGGTTGAACGATCTACGCTTTAGATTTGCTGGAATCAAGATAAGGCAATTTATATAACAACAAAGTACTCACTTGGATAGATCGTGTAGTTGATATCTGTGCTATCACTGACATCCGTCAGGTTACCAGTTCCAGCCATCCCGTGACCGGCAGGGTCAGGGTACTCGCCCAGGAAGCCAATGATAACTACGAAAATCACTTCCACCACCACCACGAAGGTGGAAAATTTGATGCCTCTGACTGATGGTGCCATTATGGACTCTGTTTGGTCTTTGCTGCGTTGGGCAGGAGGAAGCTCTCCAGCAGGCCTGTCTTTGGGGATGCCACCGAGCAATGTCTCTAACATTCGTTTACAATGAAGGAGGAGCGCACATGAGCAACAATCAATGAAAGCAACCAGAAAAAAACTTCTTTACGTAGTTATCCACTCGTCAATAGTGTGTCCCTAAGAAACAAAACAAGATATAACAAAGGACAGCCTTTTACTTTGTAATCAAAACACGGTCTCAAGCCATCTAATTTAGCCTATCTATAATTTTAATCACTGTAACCCGAAGCAGATCTCTTATTTATTTAGTTTGCTGCCGCAGCCAGGCCGACCATGACCCCCCTGGCTCTGTCACACCTGGCTACACCTGAAGTACAGCGTAAAGTGTCTTTGGGTCAATTGTTTACTCTTTGTTTTTTATATCCGCATTGAGATGTATTTGATCTCCCCTTGAATACAACATCATCGCTGAAAACTGAAGATCACGAGCTTTACAGATATATAAATTTCAGTGTGAAAAATTTCGGATAAGACAAGAAAGAGAAGGTTCAAACAAAGGTTATTCTGTCATTACAAAATCTGAAGCAGGCCAGTTCTGAACAACAATAACAACAACAAAAATCATCTAAAAAATACACCGCAAAAGATTCCACATTCCAACATTCGCGCCGCCAAGGGTAAAATTGATCTTGCACACAGAGTAATCGAAACTTGTATAAACTTGATTTAATATCCATAATGACTGAGTCTAAGTTGCTAATGACAGATTATCGGTCGTGAGGGAAGGATAGTCCTGTAGTAATAGTGACCAGCCAGTAGCAGTTACTAGTCATAGTAAATCATTCTATCCCCTATACCCATGCGGTTTCTTTCTCTCTGCCATCCTAAACTAGATGTATTCATTTCACAGATGACAACTGATATAGCGAATATAAGAACGCAAAATAAAATTCACACGATGTAACAAATGTAAAAGAAAGATAATTGTTAGTGACACCGTGGCCTCTGGCGTGTGTAATATAAATAAAATACAGCACTATAATGACAAGAACAGCTACACGTCTTGTATATTGAACGAATGCAAGAAAACTTCAGTGATTTACATTACCTTCAAGTGACTGATCAACATTCATTTATTGTGCAACCAGCTGTATCTTTAGAAGCCGCCCCATAACCTTGCTTCTTCTGTTTAGAGGTGACACGGACTTAAGCTCCGGGCTGCTTGAAAACGGTAAGTCGCAACAGTTGCATTCTTTTAACTGCTTGATCTTGTAATGTGCCACTCGATTTTGGCAATAGACGAGTCACCGAATTCTTTACCCTGCTGACCTAAATCCTCATTCTTCAATAAATGGCAAATAATATTGATCTATTGCTTGGATTTCTGGAACAAACTGCTGCCAGTTCTATGTGGTCTATCTTGTGTGTATGAGACATGAGACTGATTATTGCTGCCAAAATCTCTGAGCTGATCAAATTTAAGTCTGACTGCAAAAGCATGATCTGCTGTTGAGTAATCTTCAGTGTGTTTGATTGTGCAATGAAGGATGTGTTGTGTGCGGATTTTGTATTAAAAAAAAAAGATTGCATGTATTTGTGGCAGTGATTAACTGTAAAGCCCATGCTGTGGTAGGTATGGGGAACAATGTCCTAAAGGAATGTTATGAGTGCGCAATATGGTTTTCATATTTATGTGTTTTGTTTGTTTGTTTGTTTTATGTAGAACTAGAACAAAAGTATCAAACAGGCTGGTGTTTTGTGTGTAATTAGTTTCTGCCAGTGTATGTGCAACATCTATGTGCAGCTTATGTGTTGTCTTTCAAGGAGGTTATGATGTTCAAGAGTGATGTTTTGTGAAATATATAAATAAGATGGAACAACAAGTGATGGTTCTATGTCGAGCACAGGGTTACTAACACAGTTAAGAAAAAATCTGACGTCACTACAGTTTCCTTTGCCATAGATTAATAATTCTTGTGGTCTGTCTTGATCATTCATACTATCTTTTCCGTGTCATCTATCAGTTTGTATTTGAGATCTGGAGCTGTTGTCAAGCACCAAAGGAATGGATAAACTCCACGTGGACCATAAATTTTACTCTCTCGTTCCTCCCCCTCCCTCCGTCGCCATCACCAAATTAAAAATGAAAAACAAATCTGTTCTTTCCATTCAATATTTTAATTCGCTAGAAGAAGAGTAACTCACTGCTATATGTCTGACAAAGAAAATACACTTGTCTGCATTTCTTTGGGTTTATACATATGGCACAGCGGGTCCGATTTAGATAGGCTGCATGGATTCCATTGGAGTGATCAAAGATAAACTGCAACAATAAATATAACCCATTACACATAACCTTGTAATAAATTCACTTGAAGCGAACTGAACGCAAAATTGTTGTGGTAACCTACAATTAAGGTTCCCCAAGAAAACAGTGCAAACAAAATCTGATCCTCCATGAAAATCATTTTTTTTTTATTTTGAATATTTAAACATTCAAAACTGAAAGAAAAGGTGTTATTTATAATGAGCAATTCTGGCACTGACAAACTCTTACATAGAAGGAAACGAACAATTGAGGGTTAGGGAACAGAGCTGAGTGGCTTTTGTTTGGTACCACCCAATGGGGGTGTGCAATATTTGAAACCGGAGAATTAGGTCCATTGCACTGAACGATCATGTCTGGTGTTAGACTAAATGATCCGCCTTGAAAAGAAACTTGGCTGTCGTGTAATATTTAAAACAAAAAGTATTACTGTGTCGACTTAATACCAATAAATTTCATAGTAATCTCTGAGATCATAATGTATGTATAAATATTTGGCTGGGAAAAAAAGCTGCTATCGACGGTTATCAAGATGATCATGTCTCATGAACTGTTCCAGTGACGGAAATTATACACGAAAGACAATTTAATCAGCTCAGTAATACAAGCCTCATGAAAACGTTTAATGACTTATGAGTGCCGCAATCATTCTAGACTATAGGATTCATATCAAATGTAAGCATATACAAAGACTGCGGTTGGAGGAACAAAGTACTGGTATAGATGTTATCGAGACAAACCTAGAGATTCTGAAGTGGTCTGGGTATGAATGCGGCAAATGACCTTGATGGGTCAAGGCCGGGCATTGTAACAGCATACCAGATAATTTTGCGATTTTCTTATACTGAGGCCGATTCAATGGATATCCAGGAAAAGCGAGACATTAACAGTGGTTTATCTTCTCACTCACACTGATCTAACTGATCTAGTGTCCACCGCGGGAAATTCTACACTAATAAGTCAGTCTTGTTAGACGCAGATAGTCTTAAACATCTGCCAGGATGAAATAAACTAAGGGCTAACATTACACTCCCAAAGATCCACGCTGATGTCATTTGGTAAGGAAAATTGACTGCAGATTGGAATCAAGTTTCCACACGGTGCTAGGCACGCCCAATTTATGTTTTGTAACCTACACCTATCCATGAACTGGAAAACCTGTATACATGTACAACCTGCAAGGAATGCTCTTTCTTACAATTTTTCTGAAATATATTTTTCTACTTACCACCCAAGAGGTTCCCATATCTTGAGCACCCCTGCCCTCACTGCACCTGCATTACTGTACAATTTTAAAAAATGTTTGACTTACCTTTAGTGATGAAGGCAAGATGGATTTTATTCTGAACAGCACCGGTCAATTTATATTATACCTGAGAATCTTAACTTGGCGCTCTGTCTTATACAGCTTTGTTTCATATTGTTCTTATTTCTTCTTGATAGTGGAAGACTTCAAATGAAATCAAACATCAAATATATTAGCACTTATTCAGTGGTAGCCCGAAAATGTCCCATAGAAAGCCATATTGAAAATTCTTTAACCGAATGCCATCTAATAATAATAATAGTCATAGTAATAAGAGCAACAAAAACAAAATGCTCAATCTATTAAAATTAAATAAGCAAAAAAGCACAAAATTTTGTGTCAAGTCTAGAGACTTTATTGGGAAAGGGACTTCTATGAAATTTGACATACTGAGAGGGCTAATTTTCCTTCAGTCGTTTTGATTTTTAAATCCTGGTAAATTAAGAACTTTAAGAGATGTGAATGAGAACAAAATTGAACTGCTGCCTTCCCCATATGCATCGAAGCCAAAAGAAGCACTTTTTAAATTATCTTTACGGATCCAACAAAGAAAGATAAAATAATATAAGTTTTATTTGTCCTCCAAAGCAAATTCCTTCAACAGTTAAAAGGATCACACCATTAGAACAAGGGAGATTCAAGGAACATTGCCTGAGCTTGATGAGCGTACTGCTGATGGCAGAAATGAATTCCTGTAACGTTCACGACTTATTCTTACATGCAAGAACATTATTATAGATGGTGAGCCTTTAGCAATATCCCCAAACTGTGGCAAGCAATGACGCCATGAAACATTTCTAAATGTCTACACGTTCTATTTTCTTATCAAATTTTAGTAATGGTTATTCTTAGACCAAATGAATGGACATAACACTAGATTATATAGGGTCATTACCTTTACCATTCACTCAAAAGCATATTTTTAAATCACCAAGGCAAAAAAAAAGTTTTGCGAGCACAGGTTTATGTTGGTGGTAATCCTATTGCTTATGATTTAAAACAAAATATGGACCATAATGTGGTCACATTTCTGTGATTTCCAATGGAAAACAGAAAACAAGTCATTGCACTGTAGCTTTAACAGAATCCTCACGAGTCAAAATCGTAGAGTCCTTAAAAGTATGAAAATAAATATTTAAAAAAAAAAAGAAGAAAAATGGAATCAATGAAAATAGAGTCATGAATCTCCCTGTGTATATATACCGGTACTTAACAATATATCAGTACGGGAAATGATATTGTCTGCGAAACTAGCAAAACGACAGTGAATAATCATATAACTAAACGCTGAATGGTCAATTGATGCATATTAAATTGTTATAAGAATATGAATACACGTAACTGTATCATAAAATTGGCAGTGTTTACTGCCCTACACAATAAAGAACGGAGAATACTTTACCTTTGCGACAGCTTTGCCAACACAAGAGACCGGATGGTAAGAACGAGAGAGGCATAGGGGGAAAGAGCGTTACTTTGTTTGAGAGCTGGCTCTGAAGGTTACTGGCCCCATCTCACAGAGAATACAAGCGGGGTGCTTCAACAGTGAGCTAGTACTGAGCGGGGGGACCAGTTATGTGGTCGTTTCTTTCTTTTTTTTTCTACATATTTTTTTTTTTTAAAATGTTGTTCAGTCGCTTTACTTCATGTTCTCCCCAGTCTCATGCCTGTTCCTCCCATCCCCCCCCCCCCCCCCACCCCCTATTTTTCTCTGTCCCACTGTTTCTTCGACCATGGAAGGATGGATAGGCAAACAGACTAATAGAGAGATAGAAAAAGTAGACAAACAATGACATCGGCAGAGAGACAGTCTATTAGACAGATAGATAGATTAGGGGATAGAGAAATGACAGACAGACAGACGTGCAGATAGATAGATAGATAGATAGATAGATAGATAGAGAGAGAGAGAGAGAAAGAGAGAGAAGAAGAAAGAACCAGACAGATGAACACTACGTTTTGCTCCATACAATTTTTTACATGGTTCTGAAAGTGTTGAAGGCCAACCGGACTGAGGCGGCCTCAAAGAAGAAGTTGAGGATATGGAAAGCTTTTGTTGCACAGACCGACCAGCCTCTTGTCTCCGGCCTTGGTCCGCAGATAGGGGGTCTAATTACTTCTCTGGCAGGTCCCTGGGTTACCCGTCATTATGTTCGTCTTAACCGAATTCCATTACATTCATTTTGCATGGTTAAGATTTTCACTAACTGCAAAGGAGGGACACTGACAAGCACAGGTTAAAGGCTAGGAATCTGACAAGACAGTTTTGCCTGGCCACCATGAAGATTCAACTCCGCACTGCTGTTTGCCTGGTCACTGTGACATAAACGTCCATTTGGAAATGCAAACAGCACAAGTGATCCGAGTCAAATCTTGAGAAAACTGTATTTTCAAAAATGTTTTTTTTCTGTTTCAGTCCATTTACAGATGAAACTAGACTTTCTTTCGACAATGATGGAATTGGCAACAGAATGCTAGCCTAATAAATGTCACAGACAGCATGAGAAAAAACAACAACAAACAAACAAACAAACAAAAAAAAGATAAACTTAACATAATTTATATTTCTAATCTTTATTTGGGCAAGAGAAGAATAACTCCCAGTTGTAATCCATCTGCTATAAAACAGACGCACATCTCTGCAAGAAGGTCCCTAACCGTTCTATTGACTTAAAAAATGCTGAAAGTTTGCCTTAATGAGGGAAGAGAGATAATATTGCACTTCCTTACAAAATCCGTCAAGCTTGTAATTTCAACTATAATCTGAAAATGCGACAAAAAAGTACAAGAGCAAAGACGTATTGTTGTTTCGTTATTTGTTTGCTGATACCCCATTGTGTAATTTTGAAGAAGCAAGAAAAAGATTACTGGTCTTTGTGACCTATTCCCTTTGAGTTTAGCATTTAAAAACTGAATGATAGAGAGATGCAAATATGATATGGCAACAAAATGAGCCAATGAGAAAGAGAAAGTGTGAGAGAGAAAGACAGACAGAAAGACAGAAAAAAACAGACAGTCAAGCAAGCACTTAGACAGAGAGAAAGTGATATAGAGAGAAAGACAAAAAGACAGACAAGCTGACAGACAGAAAAACAGACAGATGTATTTGATTAGTTGCCGGTGGGCAGTCGTCTTAATTTTAAGACACTTTTTTGTGAAATGATGATGCTAGTTATTTTGATGTTAGACTTATTAAAATTTCTTGCTCGTAAATTCTCTGCTACTCTTTTCTCTTTATTGATAGAGATATCCTATTCTCGTCCTTTCTTGCCATTAAAAATTGTGTAATTTAATTAAGGCTGATATTTACATTTTTTTTTAAAAGAGCATTTCTTTTATTTCTCCTATTTTTCTTTCAGCAATGTCATTATATTTTGATCCAGTCAGATATTTCCCAAACAGGTGTGTTTTTTTAAAAACATTTTTTATATCACTCTTAAAATTCCTATATGTATGTCAGAATGGTGGGGAAAAAAAAACGCGTAATGCACTCAGCGATCAGACATATCTCCCCTGCTTGTTCTCTAAATTAAGGAACGGTACATAAAGTAAAAGATATAATAATTGCCACGCACTTTCTCTGGTTGTTATATGGGGAATAACGATGAGCTCACCAACCACTCGTCCTTGTCCGATGACGTACTTCGAGATGGGTCACGTGGCCTAAGGATTGTCACTCACCTGTGCAAACACTCTGGAAATGCGAGCAACTCGTGATGAAGGATGAGCATTCAGGCCTGTCCACACATATAAAACAAACTTATGTTGATGCGATGATCCTTAGGTCATTTGACCGACCTCAAAATACCTCGTACCGTTTTTGTACTATTTTTTTTTCCATTTCATTTCATTCATTTCTCTCTCTCTCTCTCTCTCTTATGTGTCTTTCTTCTGTATCTATGGTGCCATTATACTAGCAACATCAAGCATACAAGACCGCAGTGTTTATACTTTTTTTGTTGTTGTTGTTGAATTTATCTAATCCTTAGATTTATATTTTTACAGTTTATATCTGTTCTCCATAATTATGTGAATGTAAATTAACAAAGATATGTTTAATATTAGGCTTCTTTCATTCTTCATTTTTGTTTTCTTATCATGTGTTTACAATTTATTTTGGAGTGTTAATCGGTGCATAATATTGGGGTTTAAAAAAATAATAAATATGTTCATGACAGACTGCTCCCCCTGACATATTGTCATCTCGCAAGGGCTGTAGAGATTTGTTGACAAAATACCTTAAACCCGAAATGAAGCAATTGTTTTTCATTTCATAATTTTTGAATCCTAATAATCCAATTGATACGATGGCAATACTTATCTAACTAGTAAAACTTATTTCTAAAAATAATTAGTTTCAGCCAAAGTATTGCAGGGCTGAAGTCAAGTTATGTTCAGTTTGATTTCCAGGGCTTTGTCAGCATTTCAACTGTACTGTGGCAGTGATGAACCGCAGGAGTAATTTGCAGTTTAGCTGTATACAGAAGGCCAAAAAAGACAAAATATGACATAACAGCAAGAACGGAGTGAAATGTGCTATCGAAAGCGAAGTGCTATCGAAGGCGAAGTGTGTTACAGTAAGTGAAATTTGCTGTAGGTGAAATGAGCTATGGTAGGTGAAATGTGCTATAGTAACGTGCTTTGATGAAAGGCTTTTTTCATCAGTTTAATATATATTTGCCCATCAACTCAAACGTGTATTTCCGCACTATGATAGGGTGGCTATTGTTTGACTTCGCTTTCTGAAAACTGCATTTGTTCACTATCTAGAGATAGCAAAGGTAATTGCTGATTTTCTCAAATCAGTGCTATCGGTGACAAAGTATTTTGTCAGAGTATGTTAAAATAGCAAACAGAAGCATTTAGTATTGTACACGGTCCCCGGTCAGAGACAGCACAGGCCTTGTACACCAACCTAGGGATGTACAGCAAAGATCATCAGAGAATCAATCTTCACATAACAGAGGTATGAAATTTTTAAGAAAAATCAAGAGAAATCAAGAGTGGCAGACTGAGAAAAAACATCTCTGCATGTAATAAATAAGAAAGAATTGTAAAGCTTATATTCACGTGTGTATAAAATTATTGTTTCCCTAAAGAGTTGTGAAAATGTATTCCGTTTCTGCTACTTCTGTTTATCGTGTAGAGATTCTTAAACTTTTTGTCACAGTTCGTACTTTCATAAAAGATCTTTATTGTAAAACGAAAGAGAAGGCATTTGGTCGAGGGTTTAATAAGCGCCTGCTTGTCGGCGAATACTTATGTCGCGGATTCGAATCCTACCAGGGATTGGGAAAAATTTAGAATTTCCTTGTTTTGTTTTATATATATATAAAATATATATACTTAAAGCTGAGATAATCCTGGTTTCTTAGGATTGAACGATTACACATATTGAAAAAAACAGTAGAGACAGAGAAAGAGAAAGAGAGAGGAGGGGGTGGGAGGGGGAGGGGGAGATGAAGCAGAATGGAGGTTTGTATAAATACTAGAAAGCCAGTACCTCAGGTGTAACGTGTGTTTGCTGACGCAAATCCACATAGCCATAATATATATTTTTTGTAGAAGATTAAAAGTAGCCATCCTATGTGTGAACCGCCAATGGTTAAATAATAACAATAATATGTAATTAAATTAACTAGCGTAGTTGGAATACACTAATGAAGAATTATGCTGATTATAATGCAGCAGATGGCATGCTGAGATCTGTTATAACATCGGTACGCGCCTAGCTACATCAATAAATATCACCTAAAATGTTTTTATAATCCACTTTAATGAGTTTATTTATATACACGTGTACCTACATTACACACATGTTTATATGCAGTTATCTATGCAGATACATAGGTATAAACACAGGCCGACAGATGGACAGACTGTCAAACAAACAAACAAAGAAACAGACGGATGGATGGATGGATTTCCTTGCAAAAAAAAACAAAGAAAGAAAAAACAACAAAAAATAAAAAAACGAACGCTTTTCGACGGAAATATTATATGTGTATATGATTTGTATAAAAAAGACATTTTCATTGTATTAATATTCGGTAGAGATTGTATTGGTATTTACAGAGGAGATTCATGATTACATCGAGGAATCGTTGGCACAGGATGGGATTTTGTGGTTGCTGGAAGACGTGGAAACAGGTATCCACTCTTCAGGAAGTTCCCAGTTCTCGCTATCGTCAAAGAGATTGTTCCCTTGGGGTTCGTTCCAGACTGGAAGCTTTAGTATGAAGCCTGCAGACAAGACAGAGACACACTATGTGGATTCTAATTACTATTGGTACAATACTTTCATTTCTTTCATCCTACATGTAAAGGAGCTGTATATGACAGACAGACAGAAAGATAGATAAATAGACAGGCAGACAGGCGGAAAGATTGAAAGATTAACAGATAGATAAACAGAAATACAGAGGGTCAGATGGACGGACAGAAGGATAGACAGACAGGCAGATAGATAGATAGATAGATAGATAGATAGATAGATAGATAGATAGATAGATAGATAGATAGATA
>JBCEWB010127301.1:0-27090 GCA_039654565.1 Peronia peronii | reverse complement strand
TTGAAGAACTAATTTAAGAATTAGATCTACATGGGATATAAATCTGTAGATCTAGACTAGATTTTAAACGTAAACATTTTAAACTGTAATATTACATCATTGTTTTGTATGATTCCGATTTCTTCGGCCAAATTCAGATTTTTGACAGTTAAGATACTGATTTTTGGGGTTGGCAAAGTGGCTAGGTCTATAACCTGATGAGCAGGCTACTGATAAACTCAATGCAGAATTTTTGGTATGTATTACAATGGCTAATGTTACAGAGAAAAAAAGTTGAGTCTCTCCGTAAACCGATGTCATTGAATTTTGTGAAATGACTGTTTCTTGTTGTTGTTGTTGACAATTTCCATTCTGTGAGGACGTCTGGAGTGTATGACAGAATTTGTGGAGGGTTTTGAAATGTACAGTGTTAGAAGGGCTGTTGTGTTTTCTATAAGATGTTGTAAGATGTGTTGAGCCTTTTTTGAGAAGCATGATGTTATTATCACTATTATTTTTGTTGTTAGTGGTGTAGTTGTCCAGGTTTGTTTTAGTGTTGCAAGATGTGTTTTGTCAGAAACTGTGCAGAAGCATTTTCATGAACAGAGTGTGAAAGGCACAATATATTTATATTGTCATTGTCACAAAGGTTCACTAGTGTGCATTCTCTTTCACAGAGCAATCAGTGGAAGGTACAGGAGAGCCCTGGTTCATCAATTTCTACTCACCTCATTGCTCTCACTGCCATGATCTGGCACCAACGGTAAGTTCTGAGTCTTTTAGCACAAGTGAGAGTTCCCTTAAAACATCCAGTGGTACTGTACTGTATAGAAAAAGTAAGCACTATGTTTGGAAGGAATCGCGGCTTCTGATTATCCTCCAGACCAGCGACAGGCTGCACAGCAAAGCTTTTCCAAGTTTGAGATGTTATTTGCCCTGCAGACTGAGATAAAGAAATAAAGACGAAAGGCTAGAGCTTAAAAACCAAAGAGGGGCTATTGAGGCTGAATATGCCATTAAATAAACATTATATGGTATTAAGTGATTTACTCTATAATGGATATAACAAACACAAAATGCACCAACATAGGTCTTTTATTTGCTCTTTTTTTTTTTTTTTAAGGGGAGGGAAGGTGGGAGGGAGGATCAACATCATTAACAAAAGTATAGATATTCCAAGCTTAAAGTAGTCATTGTCAAGACTCTTACATCTAAGTCCATATAGTTTTTCTGGTGCACAATTTTAATCTCATGAAATTTCATCTAGTCTAAAGTGAAATTGTCTTCACTTCTTCATTGAATGAATTCTCTCTGCATCTATTAGAAGCTACAGCCTGTTGTGTCCCAGCATGACAGAGACTGCCACAGATAATTATTCGTATCTCAAATAATATAACTATTATAAAGCCACCAAAATAGAGGATGATTAAGAGTAAGTATGTTAATGCAATGAATTAAAATGCTTGTGCATTAAATTTGAATGGAAGGTATACTTTGATATTATGATATGCTATGTTGTTCGGGAGTAAGATATCTGTCATGCTTGATGGAACTTCTTTTTTCTGTATACATAAGATAAAGATCCTTCCCATGGAGGATTAAACTGTTATCTTACTTTACGTGGTCTTGTCTTCCAGTGGCGAGAGGTTGCCCGAGAACTGGAGGGTGTTATCAGGATTGGTGCTGTCAACTGTGAAGATGATTGGCAGTTATGTCGCATGCAGAACATCCACTCCTATCCTTCCCTCATACTTTACCCACAGGTAGTACAGATTCTTCCACTGCTCTTTCTGTTACTTTCTCTACCCTTTTTACTATCTCATCCTCATGTTATTAACCCTAAACGTATCAACAGAAACTATTACCAGCATTCCAGGATCTACAGATGATATTAAGTCATGTTATAGAAATAACAGTTTAGTCCTAAAAACAACATACACCGAGTATTACTTTGTATATTGTAAGCTATTTGAGTGACCAGTTCAGCCCCTGGACAGTTCTAGGTCTCTAGTCATTAGTATGCTAAACTTATGCAGCTGAAAGACCTCACTTCATTATTGTGTCCCCTTTCTTTGCTATCTGCCTATGGACTGTAATGGAGCAAACCATTTTCTACATCACGTTTGAAAAAATAACCCTTTCTCAGTGTCTTGTGTTATTTTCAAACTGGGCTGACTTGTAGAAATGCTCAATAACCCTCAATTCTGTATCACAGGAGTTATACTTTTCAGCTGTCCTTATTCGCTGAATGTGTACATCGGCCGATCTTTATTCACTGAAGGCATGTATCACAGAATAGGCCATTACGTGTTGTGTCTGAATTGTATGTTATTGTAGGAGAGATAGAAGTATGATATTGATGGAATAGGATAAAAGGACAATGGTAGTGCTGTAGTAATAGTTATTTTAACAGCGTATCGTGATAAAACTAAAGGTGTGAAAACATTTCTTTTCACTCTAGCCAAAACAGTTGAAATGCGTTGACGATGGCAGCATCGATATGAGTTCTTTGTCACTGTCCAGAAGTTTTCAATATGGTCATTTTTCCTGGAAAATGACCAGAATGACAATGCTGCTGAGATTAGCTCAACAGATGTGATGGAGTGATAAGCTTTAAAATCATGGCAGGATTTATAGCAGTTTGTTCTGGAAGTAGCAATGGTTTTGTAATGGAGAATGACTGACAAGAAAAAAAAATGTTGTATAGATCAAACTTGTCTCATGACATTTCTGAAGGAGAGATTGAGTTGCAGATTCCTCAGTGTCAGTTTAGACATTCTTCAGTGTCAAAATGAATTTTCTCTTGATGGATGTCAAATTATGAAATGTGAATCAGAATTGTATCTTTTTTTCTTCCTAGCATACATCTCATTCACCCTAGAGAAAGTATGAAATTTTAGAATTTTATATTTATCTTGTCTTTCCAGCGTGAAAAATATCGTGGAGATCGCACCACCCCAGCTTTGATTGAAGAGGCTCTTCGCAATGTAAAGGCAGATTATCAAAGGATCAAGACCCTCAACTTTGAATCACTGGTGAAGCACAATGAGAATGGTCTCCCTTGGCTTATCACTTTTTGCGGGGATGGTGGCGGTAAGTCAGGCGCGGATCAATGTCAGAAATTATCATAGAATAACAAACTTTGCTCTGAATCGCCCAGAAGTCACATGATCATAATAAATGCATCACATGTTTAAGATGGTGAGTTTTTAGTTGATAGATAGAAGCATTCATCTTCTTTATTTAAGATGTGCTGTAAATAATTAACCCTAGACATATCAAGAGGCCATTTCCTTTCTAAAGAGCATAATAACAAGATAGTCATATCAGATCATCTTGAAGCATAAATTGCCATCCTTTGACCATGAGTATTAATATCTTTTCAGAAACCTTTATATGCTGACAAGTTCTATTGACAATTTTAGGATTAATACAGTATGGGTCATAATTGTGCCGTATGCTTTTGTAGCAGGGACTGGCACAGGCAAATATTCCTGTCTTTGTCGTACAAGTCAAACTGTCAGTAAGACACAAATGTAGAAATAAATTAAGATCATATTAATGCAATAAATTATTGTCCACTGATTTTGAATTTGATTCCTATCAGGTAATCCATTTATTCTGTGCTGATTGTTATGAGTTAGAGGCAGGCAAAGCAAAAACCTTGCATAGATTTGAGTATGGCCCACATGTCCAATTCATCCTGTGTGAAAAAAAACCCACAAAATTAGAGAAATGGAGAACACATAAATGCAATAGCCTACTGAAAAATAAAATTAATGTCATCCCTTTCTTGATTTTCTCTCTCTGTTAAAGTGCCATCTTTTGTTTCTAGTTTAGGTCATGTTTTGCTGTTATCAACGTTTATATTCCTGTGTCTTGTCTGACATCACCAGTGTTATTTTTGCCATTTAAAGTCATAACTCTGATTCCGTGGGAGTTCCTCTTTTAAATGTTTATGATCAAAATCATGCATTCAGTATCCAAATCATTTAGGGTTTAAGATAATGATCTTGCATTTTATTTCATACAGACAGATCCCCCCCCCCCCTTTGTTAGGCCTCTGCCACACCTCATTGAATACTTTCCACAGATTGTCTAGAGAAGAAGACATGCCTCAAACTGGCAGCTATGTTGGTGAGTGACTCAAAGTTGTTGAAAAATGTCTCATCCAGACTACCATCTAAATGTGCAATACAGTATGAAACACAGCACAAAGAAATCAGATGCTTGTCAAACTGAGGCAACCAGAGAAATCACATTTTTTCAACAGTGAATGAATTTTTAATGCAATTTTGTTTTCTTACGGTTACGGTTTTGTTCAGCTTTTCAACCTCCTGTCGTTGTGATTATCTCAGCTGTCCAAAAACGCACAAAAAGATAAATTTCCGAGCTCTGTATGCTCTGTCAAATGTTTCTCTTTTGTTTTCTTCACAGAATCCTTCTATATCAATCTAAAAATGCATTTCAGAGTCAACTTCCTTGAAATAGAATGAGTAAAAGCCCAAAAATTGTCATATAGTGGCATAGCCTAATTAGAATTAATAAGGATTAATAAAAGTGATCGGCCATTTTCTCACCAAATTCAGCTGCAGCAACAGGTCACCCCTATCATCTTTAACTGCCAATATCTCGATTTCTACTTAAGATAGAACAAAACTTTTTTCACACATGGAAAGGAAAACGAATAATCTTCTCAGTGATACCATAACTCCATATGCTCAAAATTTGACGAGAGTCTGATTTCATCATATCGCGCCTCATATGCCACATGACAGGATTAGAGGTTTGTTGGGTTTTTTTGGAAGAAGCCCTCAAAAGTGCAATATACCACAACACAAACTGTAGTCATTTGTAGAGGTCAGTAAAACTTTCAGTCAGCATTTGCTGCCTGTGCTTTCAGCACATTTGGTCGATGGCATTTTTTCTTTCCATATGGATGTGGTAAGTTAGGATATCAAATTGGGAGGGCCTAGTTGATCTTTCCCGCTACCATTGGCTAATGGGTTGTAAAATTGCAATCTTTCTTGTGCCTTTCTTATGGTGTTAATATGATCATTTATAGAACAGGGAGGTTCAGGTGCAAAAGACAGTCGCATATCATCAGTCATAACCCAATGGAAGACCATTTTGACAGTTCTGTTACTTCCCTTTGCCAGACCAGACATAACAGATGTTGGATGAGTATTGTGAAGAGAAAAAGATCACTTTACTGCTTGTCATACAAAAGATCGACCACCCTAAAAAGTGATAACATTATCACTATGAGAAGAAAACATTACCATGAATTTTTTTATGATGTCATTCAGAGAGCACAAAAGTAATTTTTCCCTTTTTATACTGCTTAACCAGTTCCCCTTGTGTCTGCAGAGGGAAGTAGCAGGGCTGGTCAAAATGATCTCCCATTGCCCAAATCATTTTTCCCATCTTTTCAGTGAAATATCCCAAGCCATGCATATCAACCATTTATGTTTGGTAAAACAGTTGTCAGACTCATCTGCAATAGAAAATAGATAAAGGCTGGATTTTTTTCCCTAAATCCTATCTTTGACTCAGATGACATGAGATTGTTGATTTTTCTCAGAATTACTGAAAATAGCTTGGGCAGTTTTGTTACGATCATGGTATACTTTTCATACTGACGTTATCATAGAATTATAAAGTTGCTATGAAATTATGGATGAAAATTTTGTTTTCAAGATCCAGTTATGTAAGAGTTCAGTTACATTTGTGTTGTGTACACCTGTTGTTTTCCAGAAAGATTTGGTGAATGTGGGAAAGATTAACTGCTACACTGAGGAGAAACTGTGTGCAGCTATGGGCCATGAGCATGGCACTTTCTACTATGCACAGGGCCAGGTTGTGAAGGAGAATGGCATGGTAAGTTACAGTGACATGGTCATCATTCACTACAGTCCTTCAATTCTTGGGTTGCCAGGACCATAGACATTAGAATTTTGAGAATCATTTCAGAAGAGGTTTAAATGCATACTGCATGCTTAAGTATAGCCAAACCACAATTCTGTAGACTTAGCTGGTAGATATTCAGGATATTAGACTAAGTCTTTTAGTTAGGCCTTGAAATTGCAACTAACAATTCATACTGTCTGAATAAGCTATGACCGTACATCATTACCATTTATTGCTTTGTTTTAATCTATTTTTTTTTCTTTATAGATTTCAGAATTGATTTTACTTTTAATTAAACTTATTTTTCATTAAACTGTGAGCATTGTGAATAACATTGTGCATCATCAGAACAAACAAATAGTATGTGCTGCTTTTAATTGTTGTTGTTGTTGTTGTTATTGTTATTACGTCAGGTATCTTATCCTGTAAGTTTAGTAAATAATAGTTCAGAGAAAATCGTTTAGGGAAGAGAACATAAAATGGCTGAATATGTTTCCTTTCTCTGCAGGAAATTTCCAGTCTGTATGCCAGAGACATAGCCAGAACTGTTATGCAGCAGCTGCCTGATGTGGAGGTAGTGGATGAGAAAACATTGGAAGTAAGTATGGTCTGTCTGTCTGTCTGTCTGGTTTTCTCTCTTGGACTGTGTATTTAGCTGTCTGTCAATCTGTTGTTCTGTCTGTCTGTCTGTCTGTCAGTCTGTGGCAAAGTCTGTGGTGCATAAAGAACAAATGTCACAGGTCCAGATGAAATGAATCAGCTGTCAAGAACAGTTCAATTGAGAAAATCACATTTTTCTGACCCAGGGGTCACAGGAATTGTTTTTGAACTTGAATATCTCAGCAGAGAAAAGTTGGAGTTACATAATTTTCTCATCAAAGTCAAATGCACTCATTTCTTTTTGCCACTGACATCAGCAACTCTTTGTATCAAAAACTGAACATCAGAGTCATTTTTACTCAATCGCGCAACAAATTGTATCAAATCAAAGCCTTTATGCTCACAAAATATTCTGTAAATTGCAAAGGTTTTGCACATGCAATTGACAGAAGGCACAGTGCAATGATTCACATATTTTTCAGTTTTTTACATGAAAAACACATATAAGAAAAAATTCATATGTTGTGATTATTTATCTAGATCTTTCTGAAAATAATGAGATCCATTTTGTCATGCAAAACTATCTGCTTATGACTTTTTGACCTTCGTACTCAACACTTAATGTGATAGAAAAGAATAGTATTGCATAGTGAAGACTGTAGAATGAAAGTACTCAAGTCTGTTTTGAGAGAATTTATACTGAGCAGAGAACATTTATTTTTAAAATTCAGAGGTCATATGCTATGGAGGTTTACACCGCTTGATATCGGATGGTAAATTTAAATAGAATAAGTTATCCATAAAACCAGTGACACACGTGGGAGAATGCTAGAACACCTCGGTCAACTACATCTAGACCAAAAACCAAATGGCACTGGTTTGAATCACGGGAAGATCCTGAGGGGAAAAAAAAAAAAAAGGTGGGTGACGGACTTTGATAGTCATGACTCTGATGTGACCACGGTTCTAGAAGATGTCAGGAAGTAAAAGGCCGAAACATTTAATGAAAAAACCCACTCTTCCTGTGATGACCGTCATCTGTGTCGCTCTACCTAAGGAGTTTTCCTATCACTACTCTAGATACTCCAGGTTTACATCATAACATGTGATGTTTCCATCCTAAATTTTGACCGCTAATCACTCACAGATTTTTTGTTTGTTTTTTTTTTTTGTTGTTCTTTTTTTTTCATTTGAGCTCTCTCAACCTTGATTCAAAATGTGAGACATATGTCTTAGATACCTTTCATAACTGGGGCTACAGTTTTTTTAACAGACCCTCTTGAGCTATGTACATGTTGAAAGTACATGTTGTTGTGACAGCTTTTAGTAAGCCTGTAAATTTGATGGTGACCACAGTTTTTACATGGTGATGTTGACATATTGTTAATGACCCACAGGAAATCCTGCAAGGCAGAGATCAGAGCTGGCTGATCCACTTTGTGGATAGGATGGATAACCATGATCTGGAGCTCAGAAAGTTACCTGCCTTGCTGAAACAGTACAAGGTAGTCATGGCTACTGTGTTCTCATTGTTTGCCTCTCTGCATTATATCATCTCGTCCTTTTACCACAAACGCTAGTAAAAATATTTTGTTTGACCAGCAGGAAATGTCATGATTAGTGTGATAGTATATATAATTTGTACAGACAAAGAATATAAAATAAACAAAGTGAGATACATTCATAAATTCATGTACCGACATATCTATCCATCCATCCATCCTATCAGTCCATCTGTCCATCCATTGATCCATCCATTGTTCCATCCATCCATTGGTCCAAATGTCCATCAGTCTGTCCATTCATTTACTAGAAGCCTAACTGATGTCACACAGTTGACCTGCATGTGGTCTTATTGATGCCCATTTGTTTTTGTATCAAAGTTGGAGGATCGAGAGAGGAGAATAGCATATGAGGAAGTATACGTAGAACTTGGCTTTTCATCCACTGTTGTCTATAAAATATTACATGAACACTTAAGGCTAAGGTTCATCTGTACCTGGTGGGTACTCTATGTTGACTCAGGATTAGAAAAGGACGAGGGTTGAATTTTGTCAAAGTATGTTTAGAGAATATGGTGAACGCCGATCAAAGTCTGTGTATAAAGTCATGACTGGAGATGAGACATGGGTGTACACAATTACAATCCTTAAAGCAAACTGCAAAGCATATGTTGCGTAGGTGCAGGTAATGGTCCACTTGTGAAATTTAAGTGACCTTAGAGAGCTAGTAAAATGATGGTAGCGTTTTTGTTCTTTTTTTGTTGTTTTTTTTTGAAAATGCAGTCATATTATAACAAATTCTGTAGGAGAACAAAGAACTGTTATTGTCCCATGGCATATCAATAACCATTTACGGAAGGCCTTCCATGAATGGGTATAAAAGCATTCAAGGACGGGCACTTAAGGACTTAAGCTGCACAGCGATAATGCAAGTGTTTACAAAGCACATGTGACTGTGGAGTATTTGGAAAGAGAAAATGTTAATCTCTCCCACATCCACCTTATTCAGCAAAACTAGCTCCCTGTGACTTTTTCTTATTCCTTTCTGCCCAAGATCAAACGAGAGGGAAGTGAATCAGTTAACGAAGAAGTGCTTTATACATTCAACAAAATAATGGAAGGGATACATGCTGAGCAGCCATTCCTTTGTCTTGTGGTTTAAGAGGATGTAGTCATGCAGTGATGCTAATGGAAGGTACTTTGAGCAGTTGTAGAAGTTTCAGCTCCATAGGACCGGTAGAACATGGTTAGTCCAAGGAGTAGATAAAAGGTATACCTTGTTCTGAATGAAAATAGTAAAATATTTGTGAGCTACATTTAGTTACGTGAGCAATGAAGACAAGAAGATGACTGTTAACCATATTTAATTGTAATATTTCAGACCGGACGTGCTGACTGCAGCACCATGTTGCCCCTCTGCCATAAACTACACATCACCAAATACCCCACTTTTATGTTGTTCAAAGCAAGAGGGGGAACAGAGGTCTACTATGGAGGTGAGTGTACTGTGGCCAGTTGTGGTCCTGGTAAACTCATTCATTACTAAAGTAAAGATGCTGTATATTTGCACAAAGGCGTAAGCAGTTCTTTCATTGGTCATAAACCCATCTAGTCTAAACCCATAGCGAGCATTCTTTCAGGCTTACAATTCCTCGCAAACAGGTGATTTTTGCCTTTTTGTTTGGTGAAAAGAGGTGATTGGTTCCCCTCAAAAAGAAAGCATGAACCAGAATAAACTGTTGAGAAGCAGGTAGTTTTAAAGTGAAGATTGACAATCTCACATATCTCCAGGTTGAATGCAATGATCATAGCCACCAGTTTTGCACCATTTTGCAATTTTTTTTTTTTTGGTAGTGTTTGAGAAGTTTTTTTTTATTTAAATCAAAGTAATTATTTTTTTGTTTGTTTAAGAATTTACAGATCATAAATGCTTGTGGTCTTCTTCATGTTTGTTTTCTTGTTTATAAGACATGAGGAATACTTTTTGCATTACTGCAAAATCAATGTAACTGCTATCTAATTCTTCATGATGAGATTGGATTTCCCTGATGAGATATGATAAGATGAGATGATCTAAGAGATCAAATGAAGGACATCTTTTTCACTATTGAAGAGACACAATGTACATGACACATACATCCACACACATATTATTACTAGAGGGTCACAAATGGCATCAGTACAAAGTAGACCCAGGAGGATTACAAGCTGCTGGTGTTATGTTGTGGGACAGATGTGAAAATTTGTTATGTACAATATGAAATGAGTGTTTGGTTCCACAGGCCGTGTCACAGCCCACGATATTGCAGCATTTGTTCAGGACAGCGCAGATACACCGCTAGAGAATCTCAGTCCGGCTGACTTCCCAGAGCGAGTTGTAGACAGCAAAGATCCCTGGTTTGTGGATTTCTTTGCACCAGTAAGTCCTGGCTTGCTATTTGCTTGATGTTATGTGTTGATTAATAGTATTATCATTGCAGTAAGCCATTCTTAGATATTTTATCATTGGCTGTATGATGAAGGTGTGAATAAGTAACTGTTCCCGTATGGCAAAAAAAGACGAACCCTTATCTTCTCTGCATGACAAAGGGGGTAAATCAGTTATTAAATTATCTTATTGATGCAGAGAAGTTAATGGTTCACCTTTTCATCGTGCAGTGATTGTTACCTATTTGCCCTTTCGTCGTACAACTGATGATATGTACACATGACCTTGATACCAGCTTATTGTGATCTTTTGATATGTTTCCGGTTAGCAAAAAACATGATGAGCCATCACTGCTGGCTATTTCTTCTGAAGACAGAAAAATGCCATGGATTATCCTGGCATGTTTTTCTAACCATCAGAGAAGCCAGTGTGTGGTAGAGATCAGACATGGTACATGACCAGACTTAAAAGATGAATCATTTTGAGGACTAGGATTAAGTTTGGTAACGCAACTTTAACAATCTGGACCGGAGAGTTCATTTTATTTCAAGACATAACATGACAACTGCACTTTGTGATGAGTACCACACAGCTGAGGCAACAATTATAGTGGTTTTATGTAGGGCTATTATTACAAATATTTGTAAAACTTTTTGTGCTTTTGATTTGTTTATTTACATCTGTTACGTTTTACAAAGCGTTTGATTTTTTGTGTATGGATTGTATACCTACATCAAACCAGCTTATCATCACTACTGTTTGCTGTCCATGTATGGAGTATTTGAGTAGTTTTAAACTGGAGTGAAAAAACTATTTTTCAGATTTAGTTGCTGTTGTATGGAGGTGATGGTGATAAAAGTCACCTTGTGGTTTATGTTTGTTGGATATATAACATATTAGGAAGATACTTCATTTGCCATGATCCGTAAAATTGTCCTTATGGAAATTGTGCCCAGTTGTTTACTTCACTGTCCATGTGTAGCCATAATGCACGTATTGCTCTTTTTTTAGTTTGCTATTTGTGCATAGTTACCAAACATATGTTCATGTCTGTTAGTCAAAATATTTAAAATTAGTTGAAGACTTAAAGAAGAGGTTATGTTTACACATCATGTGATGAAACAGGTTTGGCCAATTTTGGTCTACAGCAAAAGGTTTTTGAATGTTGTTGTGTGCTTTTGATTTGTTTATTAACATCCCTTATATTGAACAGTTTTGATTTTTGTTTGTAGATTGTATGTTTACATCAGGCCTGCTTGTTTCTTGTCTCAAGTGTCCAGTAACCAGTTCAGTTAGTGTCCTCACTGCTAGTCATCTTGATGATAGTCAATGTCTGTTGATCTTTCCCCAGTGGTGCCCGCCCTGCATGCGCTTATTGCCAGAGTTCAAGAAGGCCTCTAAGTTCTATGGGTCAAAGGTCAACTTTGGCACTGTGGACTGCACAGTGCATGGTAATCTGTGTAACAAGGTAAGTAAGAATCTGTTGGTTTCACACTAGGGAAGGTGATATGATATATACAGTCAAGCACAGAAAACTTGAACACGCTTATTTGGAATTTACCAAAATGTTGAATGCCACCATTGGCCATGTGTGAATTCCTATATTTTGTCTGTATTATTAACTCGCATTTCTTGAACTCTCAACACGGATTTCTTGAACAATTTCATCACCATCTACCAAATCTCAAAGCGGCAGAATGTCTGATTAAGCCTATTTTTTCTCTGGCTTTACTGCCCCAGGCTGTTAATGATAATGGAAAGGCGGGCATTAGTTGGAGGGATAGGCAGTGTTTAGTGTAGGTTTAAATTTGGGCCTCACTGAAGATGAAGCACTGGGAGCGGCTGTTGCGGTATTTGAGCGAAGTGGTGGACTAGGCCCTAAACATCTGATTTGCAAGGAATAACCATAGCCTACATGACTCAGTGCATACACAGCTAATTGTCAGGGTGATATCGTGCTGTCCAAAAGACAATGAATGATGTCATGCAGATGAACTGAGGGGCACTAATTCTTAGAATACTGTTAAATTCGGACCACATTAGTGTCATTAGCAATTCTTCTATTCCTTTGTCAAAAAAAAGCCATCACGAAAATCTCAAATTACTGAAATCTCGAGCACATTTTTTTATCCCAAAGAAATCTGAGATTTCCGTGCAAGACTGTAGTAAGAACATGTGAATTGGGTTTTTACACAGAGAAAATATGTGCATAATTTTGCATAAAACAAGAATTGAGTGTTTTAGCATACAGAAAGTCTGCATAATAACATGAGATGGAAGAAGGAGGATGCCTTGAGCAAAGGCAGTGCATAGAGATGTGAAATGTGCGGGTTGAACATTTTTGCAAGAGGATCCCCTTCTGATGAAATGGTGATGTAGAGGCAAATGGAACTTTACATGAATTTGAATCAATGGTAATGGGACAGAGCAGTGCTGACAGAGATCATAGATTTGAGTTTGTGCAGTGTATGCATTTAGATAAAAGGAGAGTTTATGCTGACTGACTGAATCCTTTGGGGAGACAGAAAAAAGGCTGTCTTGGAGAAACAAGGAAATTTCTCTTGAGATACGTTGTAAGACAAATGTGTACACACTGTTAGGGACAGTCCTAGTTCTTAGTTTGCCTATTATTGAATTGTAACATTTGGGGTGACACTGTTTTCTTTTTTTTTATTTTTAGGTAGGCTGTGAAATCAAATCATCACAGTTCTTATATTGCATTATCTTATGTTAGCAATTTCTGGGGCTAAGTTGCATTATTGTTCAACTTTGCAGTACAACATTCATTCGTATCCGACCACAATCTTCTACAACCAGAGTGTTCCCCATCAGTACCACGGACATCACAGCATGCAGCATTTAGTGGAGTTTATCCAGGTAAAACAAAATGGAATGTGCTCTCATTTGTTATCGTTGTTTTGATTCTTCACATAGTTCCAGGCCTGGCTGTATAACCTTATGTTAACTTACGTGTTTCATGTCATAGGGCTAGGTCACATTTCGAGGAAGTTAAAGTAATTTGTGAAAATGAAATTATGGTATATGAAAAAACACTGTGGATGAATTATTAGAAATCTTTAAAGCATACATATTCAGAACGAATTGTGTTGTCAGAAAATATCTTAATTGAAAATTTCATAGCAGCGTAAGTTATATAGATCATTATGCTGATAGACAGTATTGTAAAATTTTGAGGATATGAATAAAACTGGCTTTTTCAGAAGAATTTGAAGTTCAGCCTATGTGACACTTTGGATTTTTGTTTCAGCTTGTAGCTTTCATATTTATTATGGCTGGTGGGAAGGGAGCATCACGTATTTGTGGTAGTTCCCATCTCCTAACTCAGCCCCTCATCACAGTTCTCAGGGTGTCTTTATGTGTCCCCATCAGAGCCCAAGTTTATATCTGGCTTCATTGTATGATACTTTGCTTGTTCCATTCTTTCCTTCTCTTCACTGGTTGTACAAACCACAATTCTGTTCCTTTGATCTCTGCATCATAGAGAGTCAACATGGTAACTCATGTTGTTTTATTATCAGTCCAATCAATGATATTGTAGAACTAAGCTTTCATACATCTTATTTCTATACACCTGCGTAAGCCACACAGCTTTTTATTCCTTGAATATATTATTGCTGTCGCACTTTGTCAGTTTCATGGAAATGGATTTAAAGTAAGATACCCATAATGAATCTATGCATTTTCTGATATTCTTTTACTAACCAAAGTTAATGTGCGTAATAACTCAACTGAATGGAGAATATTGTTTTGAAGGGCAAGGTTGGATGATCAGTCATCTTTAAAGTATATAACCATCCAAGATGACTGTCCCTATCTCAATCTATTCTATTTTAAAAATTTGTCTTCCAGGATACCATAAATCCACCAGTCATCTCCCTTGACCACACCATGTTTGAGGCTAAAGTGTTTGACAAGCATGTCGATGACATTTGGGTAGTGGACTTCTTTGCTCCTTGGTGTGGACCCTGTCAGCAGCTGTCACCTGAGTGGAGACGATTGGCCAAGGTGAGAAAGAAGGGAGACTATCATTCCTGGCATAAGATGAGCAGCATGATATTCTCAGCATTATCTCCCTTGTCTTTGATTCAATCACTTGTCGCTAAATGTGGCATAAACTTAAACATGTTTTGCTGTTGTTTAATTTAAAGCCATGTCTCTTTATTTTGATAGAATTCTTTTGAAATTTTATTAGAAATTCTGTTATTCTTGTGATGTTATTTAGATTTTTGCCAGTGTGGACCAAATTGCTTGAATGTGCCAGATTAGCTAAGAATGGAAAAGAAAATCATGACTAACATTTGTTTGTGATTTGGACCGTTGTGGTGTTTATCATTTGTTTGTGTTCTGAACATGCAGTTGACATAGTATGTTCATTATTAATTATAGATACTTGTTCTGGTTTAAACTATGCATGTCATTGTTTGACCTAGTATCGCCCTGACTATCCTGAAGTGCCATTAATCAGAGAGAAACCCAATCAATCATCAGTTAGTCAGTCAGTCATTCTTTCAGTCAGTAGTCAACGACTACGACATTTCGCCTCACCTGTATTTGCTGGCTCCGCAGATGCTCAAGGAGAAGAAGATGATCCATGTTGCTCAGGTGGACTGTGATGCCAACCAACAACTCTGCACTAGCCAGGGAGTGAACTCGTATCCAACTATCCGGTTGTATCCGCAAGGCTCCACGAAGTCTTCCATGCACTAGTAAGTGATATGCTGCTGTCTTGACAGCCATAGTGTCATCCTCAGAACTTTTTATTTTGTCTTTTTTTTCTCATGTAGATGCTAAGGTGACTTGATATGAAGCAAAAGACGGAAAGTAGAAAAAAAAAAAAATAAGATACAATATCGTAAAGTTTATTTGTCCGCAAAAGGAACTTCCATTCACAATGGTGAGACAGAAGATATAATATGTAGAATACATTTACACCTAATGCAGACAGAAGTATGACAATAGCATCAGAACAAGGCAGAATATTGTCTCAGCTTGGTAAGTGTACACAGTAGGTGCATCACGTCTTCCTGAATTATGTTAGTAAACTTTGAAAAATTGAAGAGAAGGGTTGGATAATGAGGAAAATATTTTACAGAGAATCCACAGGGCCACACTAAGTCTTCCAGGCCTTAAATAGCAAAAAAGAGTGAGTGAGAAAAAAGTGAGAGACAGAGATTGAAGAAAACCTGAGGGGGGGAATCTTAGTAAGCATTTTTATCCTTGCATTATGGGGTGCCATTGACTGAAGCTGTCAACACTGCATTCAACAATAATGACAGAGACACAATGGCAACTCTGCTGTCTTCTGGCAGAATATCACATATACATATCTAGGCCAATTTGGGCTTTTGTCAGATTCAAATTCTTGATGTCAGTACACATCTTATGTAGGTGATCCCATATCTCCATCTTGAAAATAGAGATTTTATGAAATTTTTAAAATATATTTTTATATAGGTGCTATTTACTGCCTTTTTGTTGTTTTTTTTTGTGCTGTCCTGCGTAATATGATTTTCTGCATAAGCAACGTTTTGTCAGAAGAGTTGAGAGATATCCACAGAAGCCCAGAAATGCTTCCATGCGCCAGAAAATTTTAGAGAGAAAGACCTAATATTAGTTGTAATGTATTGAGAGCATCAATGCCTACCCCACTCTCAGACATGGTCTTGTCATGCATTGCTCATTACTATACAATGTGTTGACATACCGTGTTGAGAAAGAGATGTGGTGTGGGATAAAGGATCATGAGGGGGGAGGTTGGGGGAGGGGGATAAATGTGAAATGAGGGGATATGACAAGTAAGAAAGCAGGAGGTATAGATATTAGCACATGGACTTTCATTTTAAAAAAAAAACAAAAACAATATGTGAAATAAAAAAATTCACACCTCACAACACATCGGTAATTTCTCAGCCATTGTTTTTATCTTAAATGTTATTGCAGTCACTCTAGCACAATTTCTTTCTGCAAATTTTATGGGCCTCATCAAGTAAAAAAATTTGTAAAAAAATTATGTAGCAGATAAATGTCTTTCCATCTGCAGAACAAAGTTTCTCAATTATATCGCTATTTTCTTTCTTTCCTCTTCTTCCCCATTGTCCCCCCTCCCTTCCTCCATCTCTCTTTCCTTTCCACCTGATAGTCGGTACACAGGCTGGCACCGTGACGCCTCCTCCATACAGTCCTGGATCTACAACTACCTACCCAGCAAGGTCAAGGTCCTGACCACCAACAACTTCTACCGTGAGGTGCTGGACAGCAGTGAGCCATGGATTGTGGACTATTACGCCCCATGGTGTGGCCATTGTCAGATCTTTAAGCCTGAATTTGAGAAAGTTGCTGAGGTAAGCGCTGCCAGGTCATAACAGTGAGGAAGGGAAGACTTGGATTTATTATATGTTGATTGTACTATGAAATCAACCTTGTGCCAAGACACCAACTTTTGCGGGAGAGCAATTTTTAAATAATGTATTACAAATTTTTACTTAAATCTGAACTGAAATGGAGAATTTTTGTTTCTGTACATTTGTCTGAAGAGAGGCTAGTGAAATGTTTAGTTTTAGTTAAATTTAGCTTTGAAATACATTTTTGACTTTGATGCTTGACTGGCTCCTTCATACACAATGTATAGTTTTTTAGCAATTTTGCTCTTATGTTTTTTCTGGATGTTTATATGAATTTGAGAGAGTTGCAGAGATAGGTGCTGTCATGAGAAAATTTTAGGAAATGGAGGTACTGATTCAGTGATTCTGCTGTTTTGTTTTCACCAGGATCTTAACGTAAACATTTGACAAAATTGTGGAAGTAGATTTTAAAATGTAAACAGCTGTGATGTAATAGAAGGTGGAGATGATTAGCTAAACATTATGTTCTAATGTGTCGTGAATGTCATGAGGTACCAAGTTGTAGTAAGCAAACGTTTTTATTCTTTATTGTGAGTTCAGACTTGATTTAAGATGTAAGTTTAAATAAAAGTGTATTTAGCAATGTTATTTGCAGATTTTTCAATCTGTCTTACTGAGACCTTATCAGCTGCCATGTTCCACTGATAAGGACTTGTAGTTTTTTTTTTCGAAAATCATCATAAAAAATTTCATAGTTTTTGTAATAAGTATAAGAGGAAAATATTTTCCTTACGTTGTGAATTTTTCATCATGTCCATTTGAAATCAAAGTGTGCAAAAATGTTTTTTTTCTCCTCTTTAAACTGATTGTTTAGTACCTTTGTATCTGGCATAGGGAAGTCATAGGGCTGGTCAAAAGCAATCTTGATTTAAAACTTCTTGTTTGCCCATGAGTTAGCCACTGTGTTCTGCATTTATTATTTTTGTTTGTGAATATTGATCACAGCCATGAAAATCATAAATTTTTCATATATTTTTTTTTTGTTTCATATTTTTATTTTGTTCATTTTTGTTTTACTTTAGTTTTAACTATCATTTATCTGTTGCAAATCAGTGGTGATTATTAGTCCTCATAATGAAGTGTTGTTTCATTTGTGATTGCAAAGTTTTGAAGGAATTTCCAATAGCGCAAAGTGCAAGCACAGTGGATTTGAGCCCTTTGAATCTGTTTGTTTGTTTGTTTTTCAGGGGTTTTTTTGTGTTTCATTACTGCAATTTATTTGTTATTAGTGAATTATCTTTATTACACTTCACAGTTTTTTATTTCATTTGTAATTCAGAGTCTAGAGGATTTAGCGAATGCAGACAAAATGCCGGCACAATGGAATTGTTCCTTCTGAATCAAATTCTTGATCAGCCAGTTCATTAACCTTAGCAGTATTAGAAAGAAATGCCACAGTATCAAGATTTCTTTGATAACATTGAAGTTCATATTTTAGGGAATGACAATTTGTGTTTATGGGTGCTATGATGTGAATGAAGTGGTTATCATACCATGTGCTGTTTGGAACAGAGCTCTGGTGCAAAGTTTGATGAGCAAGTCTTTGATCAGATCAGCCCATTGACACTTTAACTGTTCAAATGCTGTGGATGCATTAGGATTGTCAATCCTCTCAGAGCTAATGTGGTGTTTTGTTTGTGATTTATAGGGCTAAAAGGGAAGGCAGTACAGGCAAAATGCAAACACGGTGAAGTTGTTCCCTTTGAATCTTATTCCTTGTGAGTTAGTTCATCAACATGCTATGAGTGAGCTACATTTGTCAATCCTCACAGGGCTGTTGTGCTATTTGGTTTGTAATTTACAGAGTCTAGATCAGATATCCAGTACAGGCAAAATGTGGAGTTGTCCCATTTGAATTTGATTCCTTGTCAGTTAATTCCAATCAAAATGCTGTTCATACATTCAGATTATCAAATCTCAAAGAGATGTTGTGTTATTTTGTATGTGTATTTTTAGGGTCTAGAAGGGATAGCCAATGCAGGCAAAGTGGACTGTGATCAGGAACCAAATGTATGTAGTAGGGCAGGTGTACGGGCGTATCCATCTGTACGATATTACTTAGGTTCCAGAAATGGTGAACGACAGGTAAGTGAATACTTCTGCTTGACATTTTTGATATCAGAGATATGTACTGCATTCTAGAAATTATAGAAATCATCAAGTCATTTATCAACCTTAATTTCTTTGATAAAAAAAGTTCTGGCACAGTAATTTAATTTCAAAAAGCCAAGTGAAATTAAATTCTTTGAAAAATAGATCTTCAAGGTGACATGTCAAGAGCAATACCTCTCATAAGTCCATTCATTCCTTCATCTGTCTACCCATGTCTACCTATCCATCCATCTATTCATTCATTTCTTCATTCATCCATTCATATATCCATCCATCCAGCCCATCTATCCATCCATCCATTCATTCACCCATCCATCCATCCATCCATCCACCCATCCGTTCATCAATCAAGAAATGCAGCCATCTAGTGATTTGTGCATCCAATTTTCTTTGCATTTTTAAAATTTCAGAATGCCTACGGCGGGGAAATCGGTAGTCAAAATGCTGATCAAATTATAAAATTTTTAAAGGATAATTTACCTCAACGTAAAAAGGTACGTATTATGTCTTTATTCTGTTAAATTTTCCTAGAGAGAACAGTGTTATCTTTCTCTGTCAGAACTGCATTTTATATTGATATTCACACTGGTTTCTTATTTAATGCAGCATGAGAATGATTACAGCTACATTGCACTAATTTGTCATCATAGACAAAAGTTGATGTGTGGAGGAAAGCCACACAAGGCCGAGTCGAAAATGTGACTATCTGTGGACATTACTTCAGGAGCAGGAAAGATATTAATTTATTGATCCATTGACGTGTATTATAATATAGATTCTTTCATTCTTCTGTATGCTTTCATCTTGTTTTCTGTTCCTATATTTCTTAATTCTAGAGAGAAATATGGATGGGTTATGATCAATAATCCCAGTCTTATATCAAAGTTTCATTTATTCTTCATGATTGATGTCATTTTGTTTTCTTTTCTCTCATAGGTTTCTCTTTCCATTTATCTGTCTGTCCATTTATTCACCTCGTTGTCCATCCTTCCTTCCGTCTATCCATTAATCCATCCATCCACCCATTCATCCATCCACCCATTCATCCATCCACCCATTCCATCCATCTATCTGTCTATCCATCCATCATTCCAACCAATCCTCCATCCATCCATCCATCTGTCCATCCATCATCCATCTGTCCATCCATCCTTCCTTCCATCCATCCATCTATCCATCCATCTATCCATTCATCCATAAGTTCTGACCAATAGTCCTCATCATTATGCCTTATTATGATTGCTTCTATGATATCAAAGTTTCTTTTGTTCTTCTCTATGGATTTGCCCAGGTAGAGAAGGATAAATATATAGAAGAAATTAATAGCCCCTGTAATTTATGCATTTTATTGTGCCCTGTTTTATTATATTAAAGTTTGATGTTTGTTCAACCGTTTTCATCTTTTTTTTCTTGGGTTGTGTTTTTGTTTGTTGTACAGATAAAGAAGGATGAGTTATGATCAACAGCTGAGAGTAGCAACAACAAAAACCTTGATCTGGGAGTCCTTGTCACCTTTTGCCTTACAGACTCATCGTCCGAGTCATTCCTGCGTTACCTTCATCATCCTCGTTGTTTGCCATGTCATCATCGTCATCATCATCGTCACTGTCGCCATCACTGCCACGGCGATCATCATCAGCCCAAAAAAAACCAGTTCAGAGTAACAAATCTTAAGTTGCAGAAAACTTTTTATTTAACAAATGGACAGACATTTACATTTCAGTGGGAGGATTTTACAAGTTAGGAACTTTCTGTGAGTTACTTTTGCTTTGCTTTAGAAATGGAAAGATGTTTTTGATTCAAATGAAGGATTTTAGATTTAGAAACTTTATGTCTGTTACTTTGGATTTCTTTTAAGAAGTGGAAGAGTATTTTTTATTCAAATGGATGATTTTTAGAATTAGAGACTGTGTCAGTTACTCTGGACTTTATTTAAGAAATGGAGAGGTAATTTTTATTCAAAGGAGTTCAGAGTTCAAGACTGCATCAGTTACTTTTGACTTTATCTAAGAAACGGAAGGGTGTTTTTTATGCAAATGGAGGATTTTTAGAGTTAAAGATTTCTGTGCTTTGTTTAAAAGATGGACATACATTTCTGTTGAAATGAAGATTCCAGTGTTCAGCTAAGCTATTGTCATTAACTCCTGCTAGACAGAACTTTTGTTGGATCAAAGCCATTTCAGACTGATATTAATATGAACAGTTTTCAACATATATTTGCCTGTTCAAATCAGCCAGCGAAAATATTGAAATGATATTCTTTCCAGAAGAACAAACATAGAATGATTTTGTTGACATATTTTATTTTTAAAAAAATGTTTACATGATTTTTTGAAGTACGCTCAAGTGCTGTGAGTGACAAAAGTTTTGTTTCATGCATATGATAATTACAGACACACTTTTGAAAGTTTCAAAAATGTATTTGGCCTGAATATATCATTTCCAAGGCTCTGCCTTCATCAAGTGCATAAAAACAGCTCGACTGTTTGCATCTTGAGAAGTGTATGGCCATGGTTTTTGAATTTTTGCCGATAGAGTCCAGTTTTTGAAACTTCAACGGAACAAATTCCTGTAGTTGTAACAGTTGACTGTGGTTTCCAGTGTCATGAGGATGGGAAGAGGACGGCAACAGTCCAGAAAAAGAAATGTACAGTGATATACCAAGAGTTGCAGGAGGCCCATGCGGAGAAGCAAGACCTGAACACTAAGCCTTAGGGTGTGAACAGACCAGAGCTGGCGGTGTACTGGTGCTGGAGTGGCAATGGTGGCTCGCCACTCATATAGTATGCTACACGCCTAGGGCAATGGCCCTGCCAGCTTGTGGTCCACCATGTCGCAGTCTGCGCAGCGCCATTGCCCTAGGCATGTAGCATAATATATGAGTGGTGAGCCACCATTCCCATCCTAGCCCCAGTACACCGCCAGCTCTGGTCTGTTCACGCCCTTAGTCATGACCTAGTCAAGTTTCCATGTGATATGAAAATTTGACCTTTTAAATTTTGTTGTTGTTGATGAAAAACATCTAATTAGCCTGAGCATTTTTTTTTGGGGGGGGGGGAGGGTTGTTTTGTTTTTAATGCCAAGCTAAATGATAGAGGAAATTAGAATGAAAGGGACCTTTTAAGGAAAGGAAGCCATTATACGGTCAGTAGGTGTTGCTAACCCTGGGTTTCTGTACTTTTTATCTCACCTCGATCTCATGCCGTGTGGTTAAATAGTCATTGAAAACTTGTCATGTTTTTTCTCTGTCCTCCAGCAACATTTGAGATGTGACATGATGAAACCATGTATTGGTCAAATTTTAAGCATATAACGTTATTAGTATCATGTTAAAGCTTACTCATTTCTGTTTCTGTCGGTGAAGAAATCTTATTTCTACCTTGAGTAGAACTCAAAATATTGGCAATTAAAGACAATGGGGGAAACCTCCTGCTGTAAGTGAATTTAGTGAGAAAATATGCAGTTGATTTTGTTAATCGCTATTGATCCTCACTTAAATCATCTCACTAAATAACAGTTTTTGGACATTTACTGAGTGTATTTCTTTTACACTGAAATACAAATTTAATGGATATAGGAAGGGTTTGTGCAACAAAAAAAAAAAAAAAAAAATATGCTTGAAAAATTCACTCATTGTTGAAAAAAAAAAAAAAAAAATTTGTCAACTCATGTTTCATCTTTTCTTAAAATCTCAGAGTTATCCAGCCCCCCCCCCCCCCAATTTTTTTTTAAAGACTGATCACAGGGCAGGTAAAAAGTACAGGAAATTAACCCTCTGACAAGCAGACAGATGAAGTGTTGTGTGCACAAACTTCGAAAAATAGGGATAGTTTCAGGTCAGTTTGCAAAGAACGTTAGCCGACCTTGTCAATGTTTTAATCATTGAGGAGAGCAGTTTTGTTGAGGTTCTTGAATTTCAAGCACAAATTGTCTTTTTTAGATCTTCAATTTTTTTACCTCTGAAAGTGTAGAATATTTGAATTATTATTGGCCATTGGCAGATCTTTCATGTACATAGTTTATCAAACCAGCATTGTGACTGCTAGATAATAATATATTATGTTCTTTACATGCACAAGGCTGATAAGTTATTGCATTGTGATTGTTTGTATTAGTTTTTAAACTAATATCCTTTTGAAACTGGCCGTTCTGAAGAGCAAGACGTATGGAATGTGAAGATACTGAAACACAGTTATGTTCATTTGTATATTTTGAAGTATCTCTTTGAAATGTTAACCTGCTCCTTGAAAATAGTGCTTTTCAATGATCAGAGTCCATAGTTTGTTCAGTTGTTCAGTTGTGCTATCTTTGCTATATCTTTGTGCCCCTTCTTCTTGACAAGAGTGTATGAGAATTATTGGATACTTAAGTCTAAAGTGTTGCTCTTGTATGACATTAACATGATTTTGAAAACTTTTACTGCAATTAGAAAGCAACATTTGCATGATTGTAGGTATTCAAGTCTGTAACATTTAGTTTTTTATCCATCTGTATAAAACTGCCTCATTTGCAATATTAACCTTTTATCCCGAGAGCACAATTGTACAACTGTATATAACTTTCTAATAATGAAGCCTTCTGGCCAGTCTCATGGGTACTTTAATATAATAGTTGTAATGAATAAGACTTACTTCAACTGTCTTTGAATGCTTTGCTTGGTCTGGGTGTGGTGTCACAGCATCAGTACTTAATGCTTATTTCAGGTTGTTGTTCTCTCATTGTCTCTTTCTTTCTCACTCCCTCTCTCTCTCTCTCTTTCTCTCTCTGGAAAAGTTCCCTTTTTTTTTTAATATCTATGGGCTGAGATCTCATTAGAACATTCCCAGTTGGTTTCCAATGATATCAAACTGTTCATTATGTTTTAGATTTTGCTGATAGGAATAAAGGCTGGTGAGGAGGAGAAGGGAAGGGGAGGAAAGAAGGGGGTGGGGGGGGGGAGGGTTAATCCAGCATTTGTCTAAATTTATGAGATTTTTGTGTTCATCTCTTTAAATGAAGATGACAAAAAAGAAAACCATTTCCCTTCTCATCTCCAGTTTCATGAGGACGATCACTTCATGCACTTTTCAGCTCTACATTGTATTTTGCTGAATTTATAGGAAGAGTTCTAATTTCTAAGAAATAGCCAAGTTTCATATTACATCTCTGGCAAAAGGGAGAATTCAGAGCCAGGCCATTCAGTTCAGTCATGAACTGTTGTTATTGCTAAGTTTTCCAAAGTGATCTGCAGTGAGGCAGCCTGACATTCTTTATCACCTTAGGGGTAATTTGAAGTCATATTTAGTAAACCACTCATATGTGTCCCTACCTCTCTAATTCTTTCCATGCTGTAGTTTAGTTCCTGTCTCAAACCACAACTGCCAGGGAATCATGTTTTTAAAGTAAGGATTAGCGTATTTTATGCCTCTCTTGTACACATTTGATGACCAAGGGGGGAGAACTACATATGTCCACTTTTTACACATGGGAGAAAACTCATCTGTTATTTTTAAAGACTTCTGTTATGTATCTGGGTGTTGAAGTTATTGATTCAAAGTATTTGCTCTGTTTAGCAGAAGCTGTTCATGCTGATCTTTTTAGGTGGGATAGACTAACCCCATGCCCAAAACTTTGAAAATATTCAAACCTGGACATTTGTGGTTCTCTCCTTTTTGGTCTTCAGTTATCTGTAAATGAACCATGACATCTGTACATATATATGTGTTTATCTTAATAGTTAGGTCATTGAAAAATAACTTGAAATGAAATCAATTGAAAGAATATGTTGCACTTTATGATGGGGCTCAAGCAACGTCAATGTATTGACAACTTGTCTAAGTTTGATCACCAGGGCAAGTGACATTATCTGTGAAAGGTGCAGAAAGCGTTAATTAAGTGCCCAGTATTTTATGTCTGTTATGTTTGGTCACTATCCAGTATGCCTCTGATTGTTCCAAATAAGAAATTATTCGTAACCTGCACAACTTACCCTATCCTGTCTTAGTCTGATCATTGTTTATGTCATACTAACCTTTTGTCATAAGTTTTTGGAACATTTATTAACTTGAGGAACTGAAACTCAAAACTGCTAAGTATTTTTCAATAGATTTGAGAAAACTCATTCTTTTTATCACAGATTTTCAAATCTATTTTGAGTTTATAACATTTTATATATAACTTTAAAAGCAACACAGTAAGGTTTGATTTTCAGAAAATCTGCATGGTGGATATCTTTTATTTCCGCTGCCTATCTTAACTCACTACCCTTATCTAAGTCATTTTGTCATTTAATGGGTTATGATTTTCAACGCTTCATTTGATTCACAGTTTTGTAACAGATTCTTCTTGAGCTGGCACTGTCTGTGAGACTTTACTGTTTAGTCTTGAAAGTGTCAGTAAACAGTGCAGAATAATAGGACTTTTATAAGAATATAAGTTGAAAAAGTGGCAGGTTAAGCCAAAGGACATGATAAGACAAATAGTTTTCCATCACACTGTATATTATTATAAAAGAAATCCAAATGCAAAATGTGATGGGTGACTCTTGACCCAGATGGGTTGCTTGATGTTTTAAGGTTAATGAGAGATGCCTGGGAGAACAATGACTGAGTGCTGCGAGATTGCACTAGACTGAGAAAGATGGCGTGTTATGACCTCCAACCTCTTTGAGACAGAACCTTGAATGAATGAATTCTTCATTCCATTGAACACTGCAAAAGCATATCTTATATTCTTATTCACTCACAGAACAGATTTTATGTCACCTTCTATAGGTCCAAACATGATATACTTTCTGTGATGTAAAAATCACTGTTGGGGTAGATGTAAGCAATAATATTTAGTCCATTACTGAGAGTATATATCATGTAAAATTTCAAATCTGTTATGTTGTAAATTGTATATTGAAAACTTGTTAGTCACACATTTACAGTGAGAATGTAACATTGTGGTGGTCTTCAAAGTCCTTGACAAAATGACCAGTTACATGTTATGTTATCAGCGTGAAGGTTTCTACTGATGCCTCCAGTTCCAAGAATTGTTAAAAGAGTTGATATTAATGATAGTTATTCAGTTGCCAGTACATGCATGGATTTGAACTTTTCTGAAGTGTCATCATGTGAGCCACTTCTCAGATAGTGGCCAGTTGTGAACTCAGATAATAACATTATATTTGTTGTGGCAGTTTTACAGTGACCTCCATTAGTATGTCAATACAAATTTGAGGCCTTGATTTTGTTTTCAAGCAATGTGGCTTTGATAGTACAGAGTACAAGTATGAGTAATAGCATATAGGTATGAAAAACACCACATAGTTCATATGTGGAGAGTTGTATAATTTCTTTGCGAATTAGGAATGACTCAGAATGTGAAGTTTCACCTACAATAAATTGCTTTTGATCTGTAGTTTGAATATTTCCTCCTCTGCTGCCCCACTTAAGTATTGTAGATTTGTAGATTTTTACATTTAAAGAGATAAAGATGCGTATGAGCCCATCTACCAATGGTTAAATGGCAAAAGAGGCCATAATGTATGAGTGGAGAAAGGGGGGGGCGGGCGGATATCTCCTTCACCATGTACGTCATTATTTTAGTTTCCTTGTAATTTACCAGTGACACAAAATGTGATCTGAAGTTTGACCTAAACTTGTTCATTATATCCAGTTCCTAAACGCTGCTCCACTGTGTCTTGATAGGTGTCACATCTATAGATGTAAAGACATTGAAGAAACGAGGGAGACGGCGGTTATAGATATATAAACATTCAACGTCCCAAGCTATTCACTGTTGGCAGTACACAGTGAAACTGAATATAATTTGAAGTTTGATCTGAAATCAGTCATTGTTGGTTGGTTTTCTTTGCTGCCCCACTTCAACTTCATGAATTTCACAGGTAAACTGATTCACCCTGTAGTCGGTTAGGGCACCTCATGAAGCCATAACTAGAAGGGCATTTCATTATCTGCCAGATATCTATGACTTTGAGAACCGAAGTGGATCTTCTGTATGAGAATGTTAATGGCAGTTGACAGTTCTTTATAGGTGATGGGAGTGAACAACTAAGATTTGAAAAATGAGTTGTATTAACCCTCTGAACCCTGCCCTCCTGAGCCTTACAACACCCTGTGCCTGGACTCCTGAGCAAAATGTGCCAAAAAAT
>JBCEWB010127279.1:0-11338 GCA_039654565.1 Peronia peronii | reverse complement strand
ATAGATAGATAGATAGATAGATAGATAGATAGATAGATAGATAGATAAATAGATAGATAGATAGATAGATGGATAGACAGAAGAGAAGGAAGCATCATTTTTCACTGTCTTCAGCAGTGTTGTATTACCTCTGGAATGGTGCCAGAGTTTATTAGTTTTCATTCCAAAAGCGATCGATATTCACTGATCAAAATATCAGTGTAAGAGTAAGGAGATAGTTTTTAAACGGAAAGCGGTATGTTGTCAAATGTCGACATCTTTTATCATATGCCATCATCACAAATGAAGAGAATGCAGCATCATTTTTCACTATTTTCAGCACTGTTATATTACCTCTGGTATGGTGCCAGAGTTTATTAGTTTTCATCTATATATCGATCGCTAGTGGAATTAAAACTAATAAACTCTTGCACTGTACCAGAGGTAATACATGACTACATGAAGATAGTGAAAAACGATGCTTCTTTCTCTTACACTGATACTTTGATCACTGAATGTCGATCGCTAATAAAATGAAAACTAATAAACTCTGGCAGAGTACCAGAGGTAAAAGAACAATCATGAAGATAGTGAAAAATGATGCTTCATTCTTTTAATTTCTTATGCGGGTATGCGTTAAAAGTTGTCAAAATTTCACATCCTACCGCTTTCCGTTTTAAAGCTATCTCCTTTCTCTCGACCTGATATTTTGATCGGTGAATATCCGTCGGTAGTGGCATCAACACTAATAAACTCTGGCACCATACCAGAGGTAATAAAATGGTCTGAAGATAGTGAAAAATGATGCTTCATTCTTTTCATTTGTGATGCTGCCATGCTATTAAAGATTGAGGAATTTGGCATCTTACCGCTTTCGATTTTAAGACTATCTCCTTTCTCTTACAATAATATCTTGATCAGTGAATATTCATCGCTATGGAATCAAAACTAATAAACTCTGGCACCAATCCAAAAGTAATACATCACTACTGAAGATAGTGAAAAATGATGCTTTAGTCATTTAATTTCTTATGGGTGCATTCGATAAAGGTTGTCGAAATTTCACATCCTACCGCTTTCCATTTCAAAACTATCTCCTTTCTCTCGACCTGATATTTTGATCGGTGAATATCCATCGCTAGTGAAATCAAAACTAATGAACTCTGGTACCATAGCAGAGGTAAGACAACAGGTCTTCATTTGTGATGGGGGCATGCGATTAAAGATGGGGGAATTTGACAACTTCCCGATTTCCGTTTTAAAACTGTATCCTTTCTCTTGCACTGATAATTTCATCGGTGAATATCGATCGCTAGCCAAATAAAAACTAATACACTCTGGCACCATATCAGAGGTAATACAACAGTGCTGATATTAGTAAAAAATGGTGCTTCATTCTCTTCATTTGTGATTGGGGCATGCGATGAAAGATGGGGATATTTGACAAGTTACCGCTTTCCGTTTTGAGACTATCTTATTTCTCTTACACTGATATTTTGATCAGTGAACATCGATCGCTAGTGGAATCAAAGCTAATAAACTCTGGCACCATACCAGAGGTAATACAACAGTGCTGAAGATAGTGAAAAATGATGCTTCATTCTCTTCATTTGTGATGGGGGGTGCGATTAAAGATATGGAAAATTGACAACTTACCGCTTTCCGTTTTAAGACTATCTAGTTTCACTTGCACTGATATATTCATCATTGAATATCGATCGCTAGTCAAATGAAAACAAATAAACTCTGGCACCATACCTGAGGTAATACAACACTGCTGAAGATAGTGAAAAATTATGCTTCATTCTCTTCATTTTTGATTGGGGCATGGGATTAAAGATTTGGGAATATGACAACTTTCCACTTTGCGTTTTAAGACTATCTCCTTTCTCTTACACTGACATTTTGATCAGTGTAATATCGATCGCTATTCAAATGAAAACTAATAAACAGTGGCACCATACCAGAGGTAATAGAACAGTCCTGAAGATAGTGAAAAATGATGCTTCATTCTTTTAATTTCTTATGGGGGCATGCGATAAAACATGTCGAAATTTCACATCCTACCGCTTTCCGTTTTAAAGCTATCTCCTTTCTTTTGACCTCGTATTTTGATCGGTGAATATCGATCGCTAATGGAATCAAAACTAATAAACTCTGTCACCATAGCAGAGCTAATACAACAGTGCTGAAGATAGTGAAAAATGATGCTTCATTCTCTTCATATGTGATGAGGGCATGCGATAAAAGAAGGGGATATTTCAACAAATTACCCCTTTCCGTTTTAAGACTATCTCCTTTCTCTAACAGTGATATTTTGATCAGTAAATATCGATCGCTAGTGGAAGTAAAACTAATAAACTCTGGCACCATACCAGAGGTAATACAACACTTCTGAAGAAAGATGATTGATTATCTTCATTTGTGATGAGGGCATGCGATTAGAGATGAGGATGTTTGACAAGTTACCGCTTTCCTGTCAAAGACTATCTAGTTTCTCTTACACGGAGATTTTGATCAATGAATATCGATCGCTAGTGAAGTGAAAACTAATAAACTCTGGCACCATACCAGAGATAATCTAGCAGTGCTGAAGATAGTGAAAAATGATGATTCATTCTCTTCATTTCTGAGGTGGGCATGTGAAAAAAGATGGGGAAATTTGACAACTTACATCTTTCCGTTATAAGACTATCTTCTTTCTCTTACACTGATGTTTTGATCAATGAATATTGATCGCTAGTGGAATCAAAGCTAATAAACTCTGGTACCATACCTCAGGTAATACACCAGTTCTGGAGGTAATGAAAAATGATGATTCATTCTCCTCATTTGTGGTGAGGGCATGCGATAAAAGATGGGGAAATTTGACAAATTACCCCTTTGTCTAACACTAATATTTTGATCAGTAGATATCGTTCGCTAGTAAAATGAAAACTAAAAAAACTCTGGCACCACAACTGAGGGAGTACGACAGTGCTGAAGACAGTGAAAAATTATGCTTCATTCTCTTCATTTGTGATGAGGGCATGCGATAAAAGATGGGGGAAATTTGACAACTTACCGATTTCCCTTTATAGACTATCACCTTTCTCTTACACTGATATTTTGAACAGTAAATATCGATCTCGAGTATAATTAAAACTAATAAACCCTGGCACCATAGCAGATTTAATACAACAGTTCTGAAGACAGTGAAAAATGATGTTTCAATTTCTTCATTTGTGATGAGGGCATGCGATAAAAGATGTTGAAATTTGACAACTTACCACTTTCAATTATGAGACTAGCTTCTTTCTGTTACACTGATATTTTGATCAATGAATATCGATCGCTAGTCAAATAAAAACTAATAAACTCTGGCACCATACCAGAGGTAATACAATAGTGCTAAAGATAGTGAAAAATGATGCTTCATTATGCTTCATTCTTTTAATTTCTTATGAGGGCCAGCGATAAAATAAGTCGAAATTTCTCATCATACCGCTTTCCGTTTTAAAACTATCTCTATTCTCTTGAACTGATATTTTGATCGGTGAATATCGATCGCTAGTCAAATAAAAACTGATAAACTCTGGCATCCTATTAGAGGCAATAGAACAATCCTGAAGATAGTGAAAAATGATGCTTCATTCTTTTAATTTCTTATGATGGCATGCGATAAAAGTTGTGGAAAATTCACATCCTACCGCTTTCCGTTTTAAAGCTATCCCCTTTCTCCTGACCTGATATTTTGATCGGTGTATATCGATCGCTAGTGGAACCAAAACTAATAAACTCTGGCACCATACCGGTGGTAATAGAACAATCCTGAAGATAGTGAAAAATGATGCTTCATTCTCTTCATATGTGATGAGGGCATGCGATAAAAGATGGGGAAATTTGACAAATTACAGCTTTCGTTTTAAGACTATCTTCTTTCTCTTACACTGATATTTTGATCAGTGAATATCGATCGCTAATGGCATTAAAAGTAATAAGCTCTGGCACCATAGCAGAGCTAATACAACAGTGCTGAAGATAGTGAAAAATGATGCTTCATTCTCTTCATTTGTGAGGTTCGCATGCGATAAAAGATGTCTAAATTTGACAATATACCGCTTTCCATTTTAAAACTATCTTCTTTTTATTAGACTGATAATTTGATTAGTGAATATCGATCGGTATTGGAATCAAAACTAATAAACTCTGACACCATACCTTTGGTATGGTGAAAAATGATGCTTCATTGTTTTAATTTCTCATGAGGGCATGCCATAAAATATGTCGAGATTTCACATCATACCCCTTTCCGTTTTAAAACTATCTTCTTTCTCTTACACTGATATTTTGATCAGTAAATATCGATCGCTAGTGGAATCAAAACTAATAAGCTCTGGCACCATACCAGAGGTAATCCAACACTGCCGAAGATAGTGAAAAATGATGCTTCATTCTCTTCATTTGTGTTTGGGGCATGCGATTAAAAATGGGGGAATTTCACAACTTACCGCTTTGAGTTTTAAGACTATCTCCTTTCTCTTGCACTGATATTTTGATCAGTGAATATAGATCGCCAGTCAAAAGAAAACTAATAAACTCTGGCGCCATGCCCGAGGTAATACAACAGTGCTGAAGATAGTGAAAAATGATGCTTCATTCTTTTACTTTCTTATGAGGGCATGCGATAAAATATGTCGAAAGTTCACATCACACCGATTTCGTTTTAAAACTATCTCCTTTTTGTTAGACTGATAATTCTATCGGTGAATATCGATCGCTAGTGGAATCAAAACTAATAAAGTCTGGCACAACACCAGAGGTAATAGAACAATCCTGAAGATAGTGAAAAATGATGCTTCATTCTCTTCATATGTGATGAGGGCATACGATAAAAGATGGGGAAATGCGACAACTTACCGCTTTGGGGTTTCAGACTATGTCCTTTGTCTTACACTGATATTTTGATCAGTGAATATCGATCGCCAGTGAAATGAAAACTAATAAACTCTGTCACCATACCTGAGGCAATACATGAGTGCTGAAGGTAGTGAAGAATGATGCTTCATTCTCTTCACATATGAGGAGGGCATGCGATAAAAGATGTTCTTTCTCTGACACTGTTGCTTTGATCAGTGAATATCGATCGCTAGTGGAATTAAGACTAATAAGCTCTGGCACCATAGCAGAGCTAATAAAAGAGTGCTGAAGATAGTGAAAAATGATGCTACATTCTCTTCATTTGTGATAGGCGCATTCGATTAAAGATGAGGATATTTGACAAATTACGGCTTTGCGTTCTAAGCACTGATGCTTTGATCAGTGAATATCGATAGCTAGTGGAATTAAGACTAATAAGCTCTGGCACCATAGCAGAGTTAATAAAAGACTGCTGAAGATAGTGAAAAATGATGCTACATTCTCTTCATTTGTGATAGGCCCATGCGATTAAAGATGAGGATATTTGACAACTTACCGCTTTGCTTTTAAAGACTATCTCCTTTCTCTTTCACGGAGATTTTGATCAGTGAATATCGATCGTTAGTGGAATCAAAACTAATAAACTCTGGCACCATACTAGAGGTAATACAACAGGTTTGAAGCTAGTGAAAAATGGTGATTCATTTTCTTCACATGTGATGAATGTATGCGATAAAAGATGGGGAAATTTGACAACTTAATGCTCTGCGTTCTAAGACTATTTCCTTTCTCTTACACTGATATTTTGATCAGTGAATATCGATCGCTAGTCAAATGAAAACTAATAAGCTCTGGCACCATACCAGAGGTAATACAACAGGTCTAAAGTAGTGAAAAATGATTATTCATTCTCTTCATTTGTGATAGGGGCATCCGATTAAAGATGAAGATGTTTGACAACTTACCGTAACGGTTTTCCTGTTAAAGACTATCTCCTTTCTCTTACACTGAGCTTTTGATCAGTCAATATCGATCGCTAGTGGAATCAAAACTAATAAACTCTGGCACCTTAGCAGAGTTAATGCAACAGTGCTGAAGATAGTGAAAAATGATTATTCATTCTCGTCATTTGTGATAGGGGCATCCGATTAAAGATGAGGATGTTTGAGAACTTACCACTTTCCTGTTAAAGACTGTCTCCTTTCTATTACACGGATCTTTTGATCAGTCAATTTCGATCGCTAGTGGAATCAAAACTAATAAATTCTGGCACCATAGCAGGCCTAACACAACAGTGCTGGAGATAGTTAAACATTATGATTCATTCTCTCTTCATTTGTGATGAGGGCATGCGATAAAAGATGGGGAAATTCGACAACTTACCGCTTTCCGTTTTAAGACTATGTCCTTTCTCATACACTGATGTTTTGGTCTGTGAATATCGATCGCTAGTCAAATGAAAACTAATAAACTCTGGCACCATACCTGAGGTAATAGAACAATCCTGAAGATAGTGAAAAATGATGCTTCATTCTTTTAATTTCTTATGGTTGCATGCGATAAAAGTTGTCGAAATTTCATATCATACCACTTTCCGTTTTAAAGCTATCTCCCTTTTCTTGACCTGATATTTTGATCAGTGAATATCGATCGCTAGTGAAATCAAACTAATAAACTCTGGCACCATACCTGAGGTAATACAACAGTTCTGAAGGTACTGAAAAATGATGCTTCATTCTCTTCACATATGATGAGGGCATGCGATAAAAGATGGGGAAATTTGACAACTTACCGCTTTCCGTCTTAAGACTATCTGCTTTCCCTTACACTGATATGTTGATCAGTGGATATCGATCGCTAGTCAAATGTAAACTAAAAAACTTTGGCACCATACCCGAGTTAATACATCAGTGCTGAAGACAGTGAAAAATTATGCTTCATTCTCTTCATCTGTGATGAGCGCATGCGACAAAAGATGGGGAAATTTGACAAAATACCGATTTGCGTTTTAAGACTATCTCCTTTCTCTTACACTGACATTTTGATCAGTAAATATCGATCGCTGGTGGAATTAAAACTAATAAGCTCTGGCACCATAGCAGACGGAATAGAACAGTCCTGAAGATAGTGAAAAATGATGATTCATTCTCTTCATTTGTGATTGGGGCATGCGATAAAAGATGGTGAAATTTGACAACTTAGAGCTTTCCGTTTTAAAACTATCTCCTTTCTTTGTCACTGATATTTTGATCAGTGAAAATCGATCGCTAGTGGAATCAAAACTATTAAACTCTGGCGCCTTACCAGAGGTAATGCAATAGTGCTGAAGATAGTGAAAAATGATCCTTTATTGTCTTTATTTGTAATGCTGGCATGCGATTAAATATTGAGGAATTTGATAACTTACCGCTTTGGGTTTTAAGACTATCTCCCTTCTCTTACACAGATATTTTTATCACTGAATATCGATCGCTGGTGGAATCAAAACTAATAAAGTCTGGCACTATGCCAGAGGGAAGACAACATTTCTGAAGATAGTGAAAAATGATATTTCATTTTCTTCATATGTGATGAGGGCATGCGATAAAAGATGTGGAAATTTGACAACTTACCGCTTTGCGTTGTAAGACTTCCTCCTTTCTCTTGCACTGATATTTTGATCAGTGAATATCGATCGCTTTTGGAATGAAATTAATAAACTCTGACACCATACCAGAGGTAATACAGTAGTGCTAAAGATAGTGAAAAATGTTGCTTCATTCTTTTAATTTCTGATGAGGGCATGCGATAAAAGATGGGGGAATTTGACAACTTAAGGCTCTGCGTTTTAAGACTATCTCATTTCTCTTACACTGATATTTTGATTAGTGAATATCGATCGCTAGTGAAATGAAAACTAATAAACTCTGGCACCACACCAGACGTAATACAGCAGTGCTAAAGATAGTGAAAAATGATGCTTCATTCTTTTAATTTCTGATGGGGGCATGCGATTAAAGATGTTGAAATTTAATTTCACAAGATACCGCTTTCCGTTTTTAAACTGTCTCCTTTTTATTAGACTGATAATTTGATCAGTGAATATCTATCGCTAGTGGAATCAAAACTAATATAGTCTGGCACCATACCAGAGGTAATACAACAGTGCTGAAGATAGTGAAAAATGATTATTCATTCTCTTCATTTGTGATAGGGGCATACGATTAAATATGCGGAAGTTGTACAATTTACCCCTTTCCTTTTTAAAACCATCTCCTTTTTCTTACACCGATTTTTGATCAGTGAATATCGATCTCTAGTGGAATGAAAAGTAATAATCTCGGGCACCATAAAAGAACTAATATAACAGTGCTGATAATAGTGAAATATGATGCTTCATTCTCATCATGTGCTATGGGAGGATTCGACTAAAGATGTTGAAGTTTGACAACTTTACCGCTTTGCGTTTTAAGACTATCTCCTTTTTCTTACACTGATGTTTTGATCAGTGAATATCGATTGCTAGTGGAATGAAAACTAACAAACTCTGGCCCCTACCAGAGGTAGTATAACAGTGTCTATAATACTGAAAAAAGATGCTTCATTCTCCTCATTTGTGATGGGGGCATGCGATAAAAGATGTGGAAATTTGACAACATACCACTTTCCTTTTTAAAACTATGTCCTTTTTCTTACACTGATATTTTGATCAGTGGATATCAATCGCTAATGTGATGGAAACTATTAGATTCTGGCACTATACCAGAGGTAATATAATATTGCTGAAGATAGTGAAAAATGATGCTTCATTGTCTTCATTTGGGATGAGCGCATACGATTAAAGATGCGGAAATCTGACAACATACCGCTTTCCGTTTTAAGACGATCTCCTTTTTCTTACACTGATATTTTGATTAATGAATATCGATGGCTAATGGGATCAAAACTAATAAAGTGTGACAGGTGAACTGAATCAAATTTGGCAGGACATTATGCACGCGGCAACTTTTTTTAAGACTTGGCAAGTTAAAAATGTACGGCATAGTTAATGGTGTATGATGAAATGTTCCTATGTCTTTCTTCAACCTCTTGCAGGTGGTTATCTTGTGTATACTGAGTGTTGTGTGTACATTAAGTATTCTGAACGAAGATCTGATCTAGTCTAGTCAAAGTACTTGACAGGAACACACAGTCAGGCTCTGTCAGTCACTTCTACTGCGAACTGATGGTAACAGATCAACTCGTAAGTGAATGAAAGAAGTTGCTTGGCACAGGCTGATGATGTCAGAGGATGAACCACTGACTTTGTTGCCTTGTTGTAATATGTGTAGTACATATCACCTTCTCAAAACGAAAACAGCTAGCAATGATCTCTGGTATGAGAAGCCGTCTTTGTCCTCTTCCTCTTCTCTATATTTTTCATGCCATTGTGATATCCTCTAACATCAGCAAATTCTTCATCTTGGCGCCGATGTCGCCTTGGAAAATGAGGTCACTCACTCCACTGATCTCCTTCCACCTTATATTGTCCTCAATTGTTCTTTGAAAATCAGCAAATCTCATGTTTTTCCCTTCTCAGATATTGTTTTCCTATCCTTTGCTGCCTCTTGTTCTGCCTTGTTGAGGCAGTTTCTACAAGACCTGGCCTGGCGAAGGCACCCTCTCAGTTTTCCTTTCCTCACTAGGTTTATAAGAGATTTGTCTGAGGTTCTGTGGCTTCTTGTATCCCCCTGTGGGTGGTTTTTAGTTGTTGCATGATCTTAGCATCAGTAAACGCTAAGAATTTGCCGTGGCATCTCATTCTTAGTTCTGTTGCAAAGATCCGCCTTGGTAAATCAATACTGAGTGTCCACGTTTCTTAGGCGTACTGAGCTACAGACATTACACATGAGTGCATACGATGAATCTGTGTAGAAAAAGATCTTTCTTGTCTTTCCATACAGAGTGAAGTTTTCCTAGTACAGCTGCTGTTGGTGAGATTCTTGTAAGAATTTCCCAATTTGTACTCTTATCTATTATGATAAAGCCAATGTATTTGGAAGCCCCAGTCTCAACAAGTTTGTCCCATTGCTGCAGTTTTACAAGTGACGCCACATATAATGTTTGTCATAAGCTTGGACTGTTCTGTATTGTTCCCATGCCGAATGCCGAGGCAGTTCTATATACCACCCTTGCCAGCTCGTTTTACTGTCCTGGAAGGCCATCAGTGTTGTCTACAAATTGTCGGTTTATGATGGTTTTTTTCCCAGTAGATACTTTACCTGTGTGATATTCCAAGACATCCTCCATGATTCTTTCCGGGAATAGGGAGAGAAGGCATCAATGACGTACTCCAGCACTGTGCCAAACCAGTGGTAATTGCTACCATTCAATAATGTTCTGCTTGGTGTCTGGTTATGAAACTGTTTGATGGAGAGAGGTGGCATTGATGTTACATTTCCACATTGTGCATGCCGTAGAGCACATACGCTGCTATAAACCGCCTTGATATCAACAAAATCACAATGGACAGAGGTCTTGCAGGAGCTGGCGATCTTTTCCACGAAGTATTCTCAAGTTGAAGATCTGTTCTCTTATGCCCTTTCTTGCTCTGCAGTCTGGTTACATTTTTAGCAATGATATGTTCTGCTTTTGTTTTGAGCCTGTCTCTGTAATATTTTGAGTACTGAGGATATGTGTATTTGGTAAATAGTTTGTACATTGTATGTCCTCTTATCTGAAGACGGCTTTCCTTTACATTAAATACAACAGCGATTTCGACATTGCTTCTGGTTTTCTATCGGAAGGGCTTGACTGTTCAGCACTGCAAACCACGTTGCTATCATCTACACACCATTGCTAACAACTCCGTGTGGATAGAGAGGACAGAGAACAATCCAAAAGCAATTCATGCAGTTACTTTCAGCCGCATACCGATGGCTGTTTCGACGTGTGCACTACGAATAATTCGAAAGGCAACCGAAATGCCCTGACCATTTCTTGTGTTCTCTCTCTCTCCCCTCACCCCCCCCCCCTCTCTCTCTCTCTCTCTCTCTCTCTCTCTCTATCTGTGTATGTGTTTGGGCCAGAGGACCAACCTTTCAGTACACATGCACTAGATGTTGGGCAACCTTTTTCTGTACAGAGCCGACAGAATGACCGCTTAGCAGCCGTATAGTGAAACTCTGATCATGGAAGTATTGCAGTCATTGAAATCAATGACTTTGTTGGATTCCACTGAAGACGTTGATATTGTTCATTTGTATCTGTATAATTATGTTGTTATTGTGAGGTGGTGGAGATGAATAAATTATCACATGAATTTGTTGGATTTATTTCATTGAACCTGTTGATCGTTTTTACCTACTCATTGAATGGGGGATCTTACTTCTCTCTTTCTCTCCCCCTCCCTTTTTTGCTCCCTCCCTCCTTTCTCCCCCCCCCCCTCTCTCTCTCTCTCTCTCTCTCTCTCTCTCTCTCTCTCTCTCTCTCTGCTGTCTCA
>JBCEWB010127268.1:0-11339 GCA_039654565.1 Peronia peronii | reverse complement strand
AGACAGACAGACAGACAGACAGACAGACAGACAGACAGACAGACAGATAGATAGATAGATAGATAGATAGATAGAGATACATAAGTAGAGAGACAGAAATAGATACAAATATAAATAAGACAGATTGATAGATGGATAGATAGACAGACAGACATATAAATAGATAGATAAATAGACAAACAGATAGACAGTTTTGTCTCAATGACTGAGAGGTTTACAAGCGCCTCAAAAAGTGATCACAGTTAACGGTTTATTGATGTCATTATTTTGTGAGTTTTACTCAGTCTGAGCTTTTGTAGGATCGAATGCTGTGGTACCATCCTGTCTCGCACGAGAACAGGCTGGTTTGGGCATTTCTCTAGCTACAACATAGAGCATGCATTATTACTGTGTTCCTTGGTCGTGGCATCAAGTTGAAGTAGTCTGAGAAATCAAGGAGGGGGAAAGGAAACTCCGTGTCTGCTTTGCGGATTTTCCCCTTGCTAGTACTACACGTATTCCGTCTACCGGTACTACTTACAGAAGTCTGCATACCTTTGGTATAGATTGAGTCAGCCTGGGCTTAGGTAAGGTCGATACAAACCTTGTCTCACATGGCCATGAAACAGATGTACGCATATCAAACAGCACGCAAGAATTCTTTTTTTTTTTTTTAGCGTGCACAACATCTGCTGTGACCATGAGCAGCAGATGCGTAACATTAAAATTTTATCTCCAAACCGCTCTAGATCTGCATTTATGATTTCATGACAGACTTCTCATGAAGTTTGTCTATGTGCTAGCCACAGCAGCTGTCACAATAATAATGCCTATCAATTCAGTTGAGTCTTGGCACAGTTTATCTTACCAACTTATCATGTGATGAACATCAGGATTGTTGGGAAGAGTACTTCTGTTTTACTTATTCCAAAAAAAGTGATCACAGATATAAAGATAATTGCTCTCTTTGCTTCGGTATACGCAGTTATGCTCTCTTTGCCTCGGTATACATTTTGTGCCCCCGCCGTCCCCCGCTCTCCGTACCTCTCTCTCTCTCTTTTCCGTTCGTGTTAACCGACTCACAGTCACACTAGTCATCTCCGCGCCACTTGTCAAGCTCTCCTCACCCTAAAATGATAATTAAACTGAATTCGAAGATAATAAATTTGTCTTACGCAAGTATAAATAATGATAATTAAACTGAATTCGAAGATAATAAATTTGTCTTACTGTCGGTTCACTATAGTTCTGAGATGGATTTCTAAAGTCCACCGTTTAACCGTATATTATTGTTTAATGTAACAGGTTAGTCTTGGATATAAACAAAATAATACACATCAACCAGGAAGTCGGCGACACGGATGTTTTTTGTCCGCATTTGTTTCCGTTGCGAGTCTTTTCGTTACTGACCAAGCTCCTTGTTACCGACTCATATTCTCTCCCTCTTCCACCCCCCCCCTCCTTTCTACTCCACCCTCTTTTCCACATTCACCATAGATGATAAATTTGTCCAGCTTTATATTCACTGTTACTGTGACGTAGTTTTCTGTGGTCTATTATTGTTACCCGCATATTGTTCAATGCAGTGCAATAAGTTCGTCGTAAATATTGAAATTAGTTTTCTTATGGTGTTAATACACAAAAACACACCAGCCAGGAAGTGCATTTCTACTGTGTACAACATCATTTGTGACCACGGATGCTAAACAACTGCCGTCTTTGTCTCAGCAAAGACAATCCTGCAATGGTTTTGTCCTTCTCTCTCTCTCTTTTTTTTTTCTCTCTCTCTCTCTCTGTCGAGTTCCTGTCTTGTTGACCGACTCGTACTCCCCTTCTGTGCACAGCCGTTTTCCGTCCCCCCACTTCCCCATTAAAAAAAAAAAATAGCAACAAAACAAACAAACCAACAAAACAATTGAACTGAATTCGAAGTTAACACACTTACTACTTTCAGTTCACTGTAACTTTGCAGAGTGACTAGTTTCTGTATAATAGTCTAGTGTTTAACCGAATGTTATTGAATCGATGTTGGTGGCCGATACTACTATTCGAATCATTGAGATGCGGCGTGTGTCGACCAATCGATCTAACCATTGTGGAGATATTCTGGAGATATTCGACACTGTTGTTCTTTTTTTTTCACTTCTCTATGACATACTTAAAAAAAAAAAAACATATATATTGTCATTTGTCTGTTTGCATCAGGTCCCTAATCTAAGCTTACACTAAGTCAAGGTGATGATTGAAGGTAATGGGCAGGGTCAAAACTACTAGATCAGGTTATTGAACTTTTCTGTGATGCGTTTCCGGTTTGAACAACAACAACAACAACAACAACAACAGCAACAACAACAACAACAACAACAACAACAGCAACAATAACAACAACAACAATAACAACAACAATAACAACAATAACACTGTCAGCAAAAACAACAACAACAAATATAGTGAACTGCTGCGTTCCGCAAGGCTGCCATTGGTTTATCCTAGAATTCTTTAATTGAAGTCGAGAAAAAGTGGCTGATAAAGATCAGGCGTGATATTGGATCACACTAGAAGATAAATCCAGAAGTAAAAGTTAATAATGTTACTTTAAAAACCTTTTGTTACTAGCGGAGAGCTCATTAAGGAAGATCTATGGGCACTACAAATCTTGAATATCTTGGATCTGGGAGGACTGAGCCATATCAAACGTTTGTACACAAGTTCCAGATGCAATCATTCCTAATAATAGAACACAAGATTTCGTGAAAAGCCCAACGCAGAAGTGCGTCAGGCATTTTCCTAAGTCATTGCATCACTAACACTACTCACTACTACTTTTATCTAAGTTCAAAAGGCTATAAGCTTGTCACTCACAGCGAAGAATTTTAGTCAAAAATTTCTTACCCACTGTCACAGCGTCATGTGAAGAAGTGAGGCAAACTTAGGCCGAGACAAGGCCAAGCTCAAAGATGGTAGAGTGACAAGATAGTCCACTGTGGCGTCACACCATAGAAAGAGATGGACAGGAGGGGACCTCACGCGCGCGGACCAAGCGCGGAGATCCATCCCACGTGAATGAAAAAAAAAAAAAAAAACGAAGCGCGAATCATAAATCAGCGTTCTAGAGCATTATTTTTCACTTTTACTTCAGCAAACTTCAATGACAAGAAGAGAAAGCTTTCCTGAGTTGGATGGGAAAGAAAAAAATCATGAAATATAGTTGATTAATTGAATGATACATCATAGAAAATGACATACACATGTTGGTTTCAGGCCCAGTCCGGCAATAAACTACGCGGCCAATAGGTGACCGAAGTCTTGGGACATGGGAATTCCCGTTGCATAGGGAACTTGGAACAGAGTTCACCAAAATTTGGGGAAATTCCGTAGACCCGCGAAAGTCTGTCTCACTTCTTGGCGTGACCCTGTTACGGTGAGTAGGAAAGTTATGATGAAAACTCTTCTCCATGAATGACAGACTCATAACCAATTGAACCTAGATACTCTCCAAACAATAATAGTAGTGGGTGGTGTTAGTAATTACTGTAGGAAAGAGACTGACGTACTTCCGGGCTAAAATAAGAACTTTCGGCTCAGACCGGAAATGAGGCAAAATCTTGTAAACAATAGCGCTTGGGCTTTCATTGTGATTCTGTTGATGTGCTTGATTGCCGGTAAGTTATCACTATTTTATGAAATTATTATATTCTATCGTGACCATGAACTTCAAGATCAAATCTTGTTTATAATATATGAGAGCTACAGGATTATTTACGAGCGAGAGATGAATGGTTTTAGAAGCAGGACCTTGTTGACTTGTGTGCAAGTGCTGGGCATCGAGTTGGATCCAGGTAGTATTTTGGAGTGTAAGACTGACACCCTAAAGGCGAAAGTGATAGTACCATCTTATAGCATAAAGCATAAATTTAGGCCATTCCTACCCAGCTTGATATGTCAAATAACTTCAGCCAGGTTCTAAGGCTAAAAGCATTTGATATCTTATCTTACCTTGCCCAGTCGAGAGACTGCTTATGTGACATGTTTGCCTCACTTCCTGGTTGTAGGCTTACCTCCGGCGGGAAACTCCGTTGGGTTTGTTCCGAAATCTTGGCTAACACCATTGCTTTGATTATGATCTACTTTGATGAACTGACCATAGCCTCTCTCTCACAGGAACAGATGCAGCTTCGCAACCAAATTTGTGTTCAAAATTCCTCCTGTAATCGCTCATTCTTTGTAGGCCTATTCTGCTCTCTTTGTTTGTTTCTTGTATTGGTTTGTTGAAATTTCTTTCTTTCTTTTTTCTTTCTTTCTTTTTTGTTTCTTTCTTTCTTTCATTCTTCCTTTCTTTTCATTTTTCCTTTCATTCTTTCCTTCTTCCTTTCTTTTTTCTTCCCTTTTTCTCTCTTTAGTATTTATGCATGAAGCATAAGCAATTTATGCGTTCTGCTTATAATCAGACAGATCATATTTGGTCTAACGCTATGTCATTATCAGACCATATGTTTCAAGATTTTTTTTTTTTAAGTCATCGGCAGTGAAAGCTCCCGCATGATCTAATAAAAATACTCTAAATCTATGTGGCTGGAGGAATGATAGCGTACAGTTTTGCACTGAACAGGTTAGGTTAGGTTAGTTTATAAATTCATCTGTGGTCCATGTGATAAAGAGTGACAAAATGGATACCCCCATGAAGTTGACATATATTATATTTGGCAGCACAATTCCTTCGCCTTTCATTGATATGTTTCAAATGTCATTACTGTATATCCGAAGAGGGGGTAGGACTAGGGGAGGGATCTTACAAAGTACATGGTTAGAGAGGAAATGTGAGTTAGGTTTGTACTGTGTCATTTTGAAGGCTGAGTGGAGCCACCAACATTCCGAACTCGCTTGTTCAAAGTTAAATTATTACCGTTGTTTTCATAGAAAAAATCTGTTTTCACCGTGCCAGTCATCAACAGTAATAATGTTTCAGTCCTTGACAATCACTCATTGCTGTTTTCAGTGTTATATACTAGCAAAAACGAGCACAATAATTAATTATTCTGTTCTTCTCACACTAACTTGTTTTCACCGCGCTTGCTCCCGCGATGCCCCGAGGGCATATAGTCGCTACCACAGCCGAGTGTACTATCTTGTTATTTTACCGTCTTTGGCCAAGGTCATGGGTTGATGGATTTTCCCGGGATGTTAGTGAACTCAACTGAAGCATGTTTGTGTTTGTGTGACAAATTCAAATTTTTCTCGGAATACAGAAGAAAACGATGATAGGTTACTTGTATAACATTTTGTATGTTTGCAGTTGTTGCGATGTAAACATTTCTTCCTTTCAACGCAAGTTTGTTGTGCCTGCAGGGTGGTTTTGAAGGTATTACTGGTATCCAAACTACTAGTGCAACTTACTAAAATCACCAGTTTTAGCAATTTTCTTTCATCTGGAGAAATCTACATTCAATCGCCGGGAAAACATGCTTTAGATATGGAAGATGGAAAGTTAAAAGCTGTGCAAAATTTGATGTACCTTTAGCGATCCGAAACGGACATATTCCAAGACTTCTCACCCCGTTTGGTTCTGAAAGACTAGCGTGTGAAAATACTTCAAGCGGCAAACGCTACCAAAATTAGTGCTGTTTCACAAGCGTTTGGTAGCTATCAAGAGACATTTAGATAAAGCTTACCGCAAGCGTTTGGTACGGATCTGAAGGCTAGTTTTTATATGGGTGGAAAGAATTTTACTGACTTTTTCCTTGGGAAAACGAAAGAAGGTCAGTGCTTATGAAGTTACTTAGAAATCAAGGGATGAAGATGAGTATCATTACCTGTTTCCGCGACTTAAAAATGCCATTCCGCTTCTTACATGCGAATGAGCTGGACATGTTTTTTTACGTCTCCTTAGAAAAAATAGCTGATACATGTACGACATATCTCTGACTTCCCGAATTTTGAATCTTTTTTTTTTTTTTTTTTATAGGCATGTGTAAGCTTAATGAAAATTGTACCTATGCACCAGCTATCCTTTGTGTTGTATCCTTACAAACTATCTCATTCTTACGGAGAGTCCTAGACGAAAAAAGACTAACGTATTTCCTTCCCACGGCCATGTTCTGTCGTCGCACGCTTTGACAGGAGCCCGCTGAAGATATAACCTCAGCTAATGTTCTTTACTTTTTTTTTCCCCGGTAAGTTTCGCTGAATGGATCTGTATCTAGTTCAGTGAATTCGCTACATTAAACTTTGTTAGTACAATGAATGTTAGAAACATTATATTATAATAATATTCTCTCTATTCGCAACTAGATCTAGCCTGACATTATATTATAATAATGTCAGACTAGATCTAGTTGCGAATAGAGAGAAAGCGATATAGAGTATACATTATGAAATTCTTCCCGGTCCAATTTTTATAATCACTACTATCAGAATCAAAGTCAACATTAGCAGTAGCAACAACATGGCGTGGGATGCTTTATCTTTCAATGACAGCGGGGCATTTTGGCATCCAACCACAACAGTAAAAATCAAAAGTCTCTGTCGACATTGATGCAAAGTTTTAATCTGGCATTCTAAACATGCCTATTAAATCAATATCATCATTCCTGAAATGTAAATAATATTTTATGATATAATAATATTGCATTACTCTTTTTGACGGGTAAAGGTTTTGTATACTTTTCGGGCGTGCCTTCCTCTTTTTGAGAATCATCGTGAGGGATGAAATCCGTGTTTTGCGTTTATTTGTTTTTGTGTTTGAAATAAGGCTCTCTTGGCTCTCAGAAATTCGAAATGAGTAAGGTACGGGGGAACATAAAGTGCTCTATAATTGCTGGCGTTATAATGTTACCACTTCCAATAATATATGATTCATGTCAATAAAAACAAATATTATGTTGCTGGACAAAGAATAAATAGTGATGAAAGAGGGCAAGAATAAATGGTGACAAAAAAGTGTTAAAGGACAAAGAATAAGTTGTGACAAAAGCGTTAAAGGACAAAGAATAAATGGTGACAAAAAAGTATCAAAGGACAAGGAATGAAATGTGACAAAGAATGTTAAAGGACAAATAATAAAACGTGACAAAAAATTGTTACAGGATAAAGAATAATTTGTGATAAAAGAGTGTTACAGTAGGGCAAAGGAATGAAATGTGACAAAAGAGTGTTACAGTAGGGCAAAGGACGAATCATGACAAATGAGTGTTATAAGACAAAGAATAAACTGTGACAAAAGAGCTTTCCAGGACAAATAATAAATCGTAACAAAGTTGTGTTACAGAACAAAGAATTAAGTTTATATTGTGAGGAAAGAGTATTGCAGAACAAAGAATGAACTCTGGCAGATGTTTGTTAGTCTAGTATTTGTGTCACAGATCGTCGTGGAAATTTCTAAGTGTTTCCGGAGCAGCCATGGCTGTGTCACTAAGCTCGGTGACAGCTAAAACAGTCAACGTTTTGAACCACAGCGGCGTTGCATGCTCTTGACCTGGTTATGTCTGATAATACATATACAAGCTCTGCGCATTGTAGTCTCATGTAGAAACATAGCCATTTATGGAGTCAGTAACATAAAAGGAAACAAAAGAATTAGTGAACTACGGCCACTTATTGATAATAACAGTAATATATGATTTGGAAATGGATGCTGTGAAAGACAAAACTGTTCTGAAAATTGTTGGAGAGACTGAAGTAAAATTTACTTTGATTCTTAAGATAACAGTATAACTGCCAAAGAAATACAATGTAGGTTCATCTCAGTGATATGAACAAAACACAAATCAGTTTACGAAACAAGCAATTGACTCTGCATAACATTTGTTATGTTTGGGAAAAGCAGAGGATATTGCTTCTTGACCTTTCTCCTACAGAAGTTGAGGAATACTGTAGACGACATACGAAAAAAAAAAAAGAAAAGCGAAACAGGAAAGCGAAAATAGTCGGTTAGACCTTGGTGTTGTCATGTTGTTGGTTAGTTAGTCTAAAGATGTAGTGTGTTGAAGGCTGGAAATAATATATATATTATGTAAAGGTTCTTGAATTATCAGTGTCACTGTGTCATATGACTATTTTGAAAATGTATGGCCTGGGCGTGGTCTCAACCTCTCAGTGCTCTCGTGGTGGTAGGGAACGCCTCGTTTGGTCAATTGTCATGTGATTGAAGACGTGTAGACGTATCATACCGTGCTCGGTACAGTACAGTCGGAATCATGCTGATATGCTGTTAAACACAAACAACAAACATGTGATTGAGGCACCCGATTTCTAAGTTACACTGAAGGAAACCTTATTCTCTAAACAATAATTCATACACTATAAATAAACATTCACTATTATGCTGCTTATTTTTGTAACAACAGTAATGGGCAGGGCAAGGGGGAAAACATGGAGTAATTTTCGTGCCTTTTAATTGAAAAAGCCCAATTGTTTGCACTTATTTACAATCCGATCGTAATGACCACTTGATCAAGCTTTCGGCCACGTAGAGACTCAGAAAGGGAGATCGTTGTGACCAGCCTTATTACTTCCCTTTGCCAGACACGAGAGGTGTTGAGCAGTCTAAAGAAGGAAAACATCACATTACTTCTCGTCATTAGAAAGACTGATCACCAAAAACTTTGACAGTATTATAACAATAAGAAGAAAACATTTTTTTTTATATCACTTTTGTTGTTGTTGAATTTTTCATGAGATATGTTTCAAGCAAAGGACGCAGATGTGATTTTTTTTTTCTTCTTTGCGCTGCTTGTTCAACACGCCTTGTGTCTTGTCTGGCGTAGAGAAGTAATTGGGCTGGTCACAGCGATAACTAGTCAGTCCATAATAATTAATATATAATAACACCATTGTCCTTTACCAAAGCAATTCGTCTGTTCAGTAGTACACATATTACAATGTGTATCTGTCATCTCACATACGGAATGCTCAATAATGTGCAGATATTGTCTAACCTTACAAAGTCTATGAAATACCGGTACATTTGTGGAAAAGAATTATAATACTACTCTACAGTATCCGTTTAAAAGTACAGTATTGAACGTTTAAAAAAAAAAATTCTGAATTTCTTAGACACAAGACTCAGTGTCTTGATGCGCTTCATATCAAGAAAATTGTGAGATGCGTGTCAAATGCATGCACTGGAATTCTGGGGAAATGTTAAAAAAAAACACACACACACAAACAACGATAAGAAGCAACAACAACGAGATTGTTTGTTTGTGTTGGGGTTTAACGGCACGTCAGCACGATCACGGCTAAACTATGCCAAACACGATAAGATACGTTTGCAGGTCAAGAAGAAGAGAGGAAAGAGAGTGAGACAGAAGCCAGAGCAAGGAGAGAGAGAAGAGATGTCACCCCTGGAACGTCGAGGATGGCATTCCATGGGAGATATCCTACCGATGGCGGGCTTTCACCGCCTGCAGGTGGGAGCAAAGAATCTACTTATAAACCCCTGGCCCGCGGCGGGGGAACAACAACGAGAACTTGAACAAGAACGACAAGAACACCAACAAGAAAGAGGGGGAAAAAAAGACCAACAACAATAAAACAACAATAACAGCGTTATAATATGCAATCATATCAAGTTGTTGTCGGTCGCGTCCGGCAGATGTTGTAGTGTATGCTATACCATAGGGGTCTGCATAGTGCATGTAAGGCTATTCGAATGTGTTCCACAGACTGCGAAAAATGCATAAAACACACCCAACGTACAGACAAAACAAAACAAAACATAGTATATTATTACAGCACTTTATATCCCTAGTAATAATCCTTATTCGTGTATCTGCATGAAATCAGATAATTAATGTATCGGGTAGTTAAAAGTACATGTATACTTCAAGAAACACACACACGCACGCACACACGCATAGTTAAGAGCACATGTATACTTAAAGATACACATACACGCACGTACATACGCACACTGACACACTCGCGCCTGGGCACACACTCATAACTGAACCCACACATAAAGATTTAGGAATACGCTCTGGAGCGAAGTTCCATCGATCTCGTGTGGAACGATGCCAGCTAAGCCTACGGATTACTCTTTTGGTGCATTAGTCTGTTGTCAGCATACAGCAGGGGTGCCCAACCGTTATTGACATGGGATCTACTTGTACATTAAGACAGCCTTTGGAGATCTGCCAGTCTGGCGAAGCCCTGAAACGCATCAACGATTATGGATCGAACACAGAGAGAGATAATGCAGTGAACCAAAAAATATTTTAATAACATATTTTCCATGGAAATACATTCATTTTCTACCTTAATGAGATACCTGGCACTGGGAGAATGCAGCTGGTTCCTCATGGGACAGTAGCAGGTGGTTGCAAGTCTCAGGCAAGCCAGTAGGTGGTCATCTGTCATGGTGGATCTGTATTTGGATTTTATGATCTTCATGTGAGAAAATGCAGATTCACACAAAGCAGGCTGATATATAAAAAGCACATCTTCTTATATTGGGATATTTCTCTTCTAACAACAGCTGCCAGAACTCCCCCCTCTCAGTGGTTGCCCTGGACTTCATCTGTATGTCATATTGAAGGGAGAGTATTTCATTTTCCACTGCCGTTGTGACCAGTTGAAAGAGTGCTCCCATTTTGGAGGCAATGTTCTCCACATCTATGTCTGTGACAAATGGGAAACACATGTATGTGGCAACAGGCTCAACTGATGCAAAGACGGTGAAACGCTTGTCAAACTCTGATGATATGCTTTGCACCTGCTGAATGTATGTAACGTGCATTATTGAGCTGTGCAGTGGTTTTGCCCTGACACGCAAGTTCTGAGTTCATGTGCTGAAAGTAGCGCAGATCCTGGCGTTGCAGCTTGGTTGAGAGCAGCTGTAGCTTGCGTTTAAATGCATTCACAGAGCTGATCATGTTAATTACATTTTGTCTTTCCCCTGCGGCTCTAAATTTAGTTCATTCAGCAGTGCAGTAAGATCAATAAGGAAAGCCAAATCCAGGAGCCAATGTTCATCCTCAAGCTGTGCAAATTCCGCATCTTTAGATTGTTTGAGAAACTCTTTTATTTCAGGCAACAGCTCCCTGAATCTATCCAAAAATCTACCTGTGTTCAACCACCTCACATCTATATGGGGCAGCAGGTCTGTGTGCTCTGCGTAAGCCTCTTCCATGTGAGCGCAGGAAAATCTCCTCTGTAGGCTCCTTGCTCGAATTGAACAAACAATCTTCATGGCAACATCCATCCCCTCTTTCCTATTTAATACTTTCCCACATAAAGCCTGTTGATGGATGATGCAATGATAATGAATAAAGTCCGGAAAATAGTTGTCACGAACTTTCTTTCTGGATGTTGAAGGGTGTTTGTCGTGATGTAATAAGTGGCGATCAGGCGGTGAATGCGGA
>JBCEWB010127257.1:0-11339 GCA_039654565.1 Peronia peronii | reverse complement strand
CACACACACACACACACACACACACACACACACACACACACCACACACACACACACACACACACACACACACACACAAGTAAAAAGCTATCTTTCGATACCAACAGTAATTTCAAAGGAGAATATCAGGTATTGAAACATCTAATCGGTCTTTATTACTACTGTAGCAATAGACACACTGTCATTGTATATAACAAAAACGAAAGATGTCAAAATGAAAAACAGTTACCTGTTTCATATCCAAGAGAGCGAGTCCAGGGTAACTTTAATAGAGACACTATCTTACACAAACATGTGATCGTGTAGTAATTCTCATTGTAGAAAACGTTCACTAGAGAGGGGGGCAATCGCAAAAAACACACACGGAAATATAAGGCTGTCTTCTCTGTTAACTACTGTGAAAAACCCTGCAAGGTAAAATTACTCTCGCTGATGTTATTGTTGTTGATAGTGATGTTCATGTTTTTGTCGTTGTGTTTTCAGGTGTGACCGTTATGATAATGTAATCTGCCATGACAAAGAGGGAAGTCTTGAACGTTGTTTCATACCCGGACATTGCGAAAGGATAATTGTAGATCTACAGGGAAAGCGCCATCAAAGGATATTAATTGTTTAGGTTAACTATGCAGGACGTGTTTTATTAGGTAAGGAGGTAAAGTGATAGAAGGAAAGGAGTGACAGAAGGGGAAGAAGGAGGTGGGCTAGATAAATAAGAAACATGGATCTGTGGATGGAGAAGGAAAACATAAAGGATTGAAGGATGAGAGTAGGGAAGAGTAGGACTGTTAAAAAAATGTAAGATAAACTGTTATGAGCAATTAATGTTGTATGAGGTGAAGAAATGAGAGAGGGAATAAGAAAGGGAAAGATGGTAAGGCCAGTAAGTGAGTGAATGAGTGAGTGAGTGAGTGAGTGAGTGAGTGAATGAGTGAGTGAGTGATTGAGTGAATGAGTGAGTGAGTGAGTGAGTGATTGAGTGAATGAATGAGTGAGTGAGTGAGTGAGTGAGTGAATGAGTGTGTGGATGAGTGAGTGAATGAGTAAGAAAGTGAGTGAGTGAGTGAGTGAGTGAATGAGTGAGAGAATGAGTGAATGATTGAGTGAGTGAGCGAGTGAGTCAGCGAGCGAGAGTAAGTGAGTGAGTGAATGAATGAGTGAGTGAATGAATAAATGTATGAGTGAATAAATGAGCAAGTGAGTAAAGGGAGTAAGAGGAAAGGAAAACAACAGCCTGAAAAGAAAAAAAACATAATAAGTACGTATTCGAGACCTGTTATACTGAAGAAAATCTACCATCAAAATGCTATTTCCACACTTCATGTAAATTTTACGATTAATCGACATATTAACTTTGCACTATTCTACATGTTGCCAAAACAATGGAACTGTTTAACCATGTTATGATCGGCAACTACTCAAACGTTTTCTGTTTTAATAACTTTATGAACTGGAGCCCGGAGCTTGTTATTATTCTTTTTGAACTTCAGCGATGTGTATTGAAGTTCAGTTCATCCATAACAACGATGTTTTTTTTTCATAACCCTGAAGGCATTTGTCAACTCTTGAAAGCCAGACTGCCTTAAGTGCCTATTCACGAACAGTGAGGCAAGGCCAATATTCATTTTAATAAACAAAAGTATCTTAACCCCAGATATTGATAATACTTTAACAATTTTCTAAAATGCACTTTATCTCATATGCCAATTATATATCCCAACAAATTATGTCCTAACAGCCAATAATAATAATAATAATAATGATAATAATTCTATTACAAATATATCTCAAAACAATAGCAATCGATTATAGATAACTGGGCTTTGAAGGGTTAGTATGTCCCTATCACATAAGGTAAGTAATAAAATGACGAACATGTCACAAAGGGAAAACATCGGCAAGAGTATTGAATGAGCCTCTATTTTTTGTTTGTTTGTTTGTTGTTGTTGTTGTTATTGTTGTTGTTGTTGTTGTTGTTGTTGTTGCATGCCCTTCGTTGGCATAAGAACAGACAAGAGGAGGCGGTTTGTCACAAGCTAACGGCCCATAAGAGTTCGGCTAACGCCATGATTTCTGACTTTTCTCTAAGAACGCTTGCAAAATCCTTATTTCATTTGCTTCTTAACATGAACAGAGAAACCCGAGACTGACACACGACGGTGGAGAGAATATAAGACCTCCTTGACATCTTCTTCTTTAGGCAAACAACTGAGAAACGAAAAATGGGATGGTGCAGTCATTAAAAATTTGTTCCAATCGTCAGACTTTGCAAAAAAAAAATTATCTTACAAATACAAACAGAGGCAACCGTAGACGAGGAAGACAAATGCAGAGATGGGAACACAATATCCCAAAATGGACAAGAAAGGGATTTACTGAATCCCAAAGAGCAGTGGAAGATATAGATGGATGGTGGAGGTTAATGACCTCATCTTCAAAAGCACTCTGTGTGACATCGGCAGAGGTCACGGGGTGAATGGACTTTCATTAACCAAGCAGGGAAATAGTTAAACAGTTTAACGTTATCTAAGGTGTCTTTGCAGCAAATAGAAGACAGTTCTATATACAAGCCTAAAACAAAATACTGCTAAAACTGGTATCTCGCTAAGGATATCCAGCATCACATTACGTGAAACATGATCCAAGGAGAAAGTCGCACTGGGCCATCTCATGGATGTCAGCGTTGAAGTTGACTAATCTACTTTGCTTTAGGAAAAGCTCATGTTAATGAAGAATATCTTTTTTTTTTTTTTTATCTATGTATATGTGGAACTACATAATGAAGACTATTTACGTGCACTATGTTTGTCACAAAAAAAAAAATAATAAAAATAAAAAAATCACCGTCCAGCTTGTGCAGTTCATTTATGAAAGAGTAAATTCACACTGTGAGATTGTGTTGGTGGTATCTCTTTGGCACAGAAGAATAAACATACGCTCAATTTATTCAAATTCAGTTTCAAAGAGTTTAATCCATTTGCACCCCAAAGATGTCTCCACAATACAGTAATTAATGCCATCCCTTCATTTATGCAGTTTCATATGTTTACCGAAATTGCTGTTGACATTTATGTCTACAAGTTTAAAGTACTGTTTCACATCATCGCTGTGAACCGACCGGTTACTTACTATGAAACTGGCAGTTATTACCATTATGGTCATTACTCATAACAGTCAGGGGCATTACGGGCATGAACGATAATAGGGATGGTAATTGGAGGAGCCCTTGTGTCTGTGGTGGTGATATAAGTGATATGATAATGATACAAATGTTTATGTGGGCTATAGTTGTGGATGTGTTGAAACTGATGGAACAGGTCAGGAAGCTTTGCTTTATCATTGTCACAGAAGTATTGCATGTTCCAACGTTATCAGTGTTGTGAGGATGGTGTGGTAGCTGAAAATAATCTTTTAGCAATGCTAACATGCCATATTAGCTAGTGTCACTGCCGTTCCTTACCCGCGCACAAACCAAAATTGGGCAAACATGTGGGGGGTTTTGCCGTTGTTTGTTTGTTTGTTCATGGGATATGTAAAACTAATAATAATAATCTCGCTCTCTATGTCTTCTGTTAATTTCTAATTATTTTTGTGAATAGAATAAAAAAAAAAATACAGGATGCTCCCTTCCCTTTTTTAAAAAATAAAAAAAATGGCAGCAAAAGGGAAGCAACCGCATTCCACATGTGTAGTCGAACAGAAAAATCTCAGTATTTAATCGAAAGTGTTCAGCAATTTTATTGAATTGAAATGTAAAACAAAAACAACGATTAAGTCAAACAAAACAATAAACAAACAAACACACAAACGACTGAACTTACAAGCAAAATAAAATGTTTAAAAAGGGTATGCATGTATAATAAATATGCTCTGGTAGTGAAGACGGCCTTGTACAGTACAGAAGTCTTGAAATAAAATTCATTGCAAAGGTAGAAACATAGAAAGAGCATATTGAGCTCGCAAACTTACATTTTTGTGCGTTTTTGTACAGCTGAAATAACCACCACGACAGGAGGTTGAAAAGCTTAACAAAACCGTAACCGTAACTGGTAGAAACAATGCGGTTATTAGACTTTGGCACGAGATTCATTTAAATTCAAAAAGAAAATGCCATTGATATCGACCGAAAACTAAGAGGAAAAAAAACAACAAATGTCCAGTTTTAAATATTTTCAAGAATCCATGTGTTTAATTCTTAGCCTTAATTATCCCACCTAAAAAATGATCAGAAATAGCAGTCATTGTTTTCAAAAACAAATAAAAAATAAAAAATGGATGGAATCAATAACTTCAACAAACATAAAGCATAGAGGTGTTATTAGAAAATAAGACTGAAGTTTTCTCTCTGTATAAAAAGTGGACGTAAAAAATTCTCCCGCCCTCGGTCTTCAATGTTGCATATCATTATTATCTAGGTAATAAACTAAACAGGATCATTGGATGGTTGAAATAATTGTTCAATAATTGTTGCATAAAAGCCCATTTTGGTATTCAATAAACACATTATACCGCCCTCCTCATTTACAGTCCATAGAAGGATCAAGTCATCTGCAACAATCAAATGACTGAACAGAACACCACATATCTTTATTGCACATCACATCTTAATTTACATGTATTTACAATTCAACCCAGAGAAACTAAAAACAAGAAACCCGCTGACCGCATAGGAAACTTCACAACATAGTTATGATCTAGATCTAGGCTATATAAAATTATCGATACTTACAAATATTCCCAATAAAATGAGAAAATCAACAGCTAAGCATCCACTGACAATGAATTTACTAGGCGTATCCCTTCGAACCTCCTGTTGATGCCTGAGGGACAGTGTTGTCTGCGACCCTCAGAGTGGCGCGCTCGTCCTATGTGCGGGTGCCACCAGTGACAGTCGCAAACTCGTCTCCCGCGCTTAATTCATGGCCGCTCTTCCGCGGGTACGTCCCACTTGGGAATGGGCACCAGTCTGGCACACTTACACGTTAAGTTCTGTTTCCGCCTTTCAGTCACCTGCAGGCGGCTTTCTCGCCGATTGCACCACTGGGTGTTTGGCCATTATGCATTCTATGAGGGAATAACAAGAACACGAATAACAAAGATAAGCTGGAGGTCATTAGGTAATAGGTCTGTCCTGCTACTTTCCTCGGGAACAGAAAAGAATAGATACAAGACAAAAACCATTCATAGCAGTTGAGACAATGTTTGGGTTTGATTCTCATTTTTATATTTTTTTTTCTAATTAAGCCATTTGCCGTATAGTATATGATTCTCCTGTCTTTTTCATTTCGTGCTGTTATTCTCTTTTTTTCTCACTCTTTCTTTCTCAGAATGTCCCTTCGATATTCTTATATGTGTGTGTATGTATGTGTGTGCGTGTGTGGGTGTATGGATAACGTTCTAAGGTTCTATTGTATCTCCCGCCAGTTTTGATCACCTGACCATAAACCACACGATTCTAACCAGTGACGGCGTGAATTCAGCTCATCGAAACACGCCACCATATACATTTTGAATGCGTGCCGAAAATCCGATGTCCACGTAACTCATAGACATAAATGCAGTAGAAAGCGACTTTGTATATAGATCTGTATCGACAAAGATTCTCGACAAAAGATAACATGGAAAGATCGTGAAACTGTCCAGAGTACGCTGTTATTACCTGATTTTAAATACACACCAACCTGGTTCTACTTAAATTTATATTGACAATAAAAAAACGTTACCCTTTTTTTTTTTAATGTTTGCCTTCATATCCTTTGTAGGCGTGCAAAAAGTGACTCTTGCTTTGCACAATAACTAACTATCTAACTAACTAACTAACTAACTAACTAACTAACTAACTAACTAACTAACTAACTAACTAACTAACTATCTATCTAACTAACTAACTAATTAACTAAATAAATAAATAAATAAAACGATTTTTTTTAAATGGCACTAATTAACAGAGAATCGTTTTAGTCTGCCCAAGACTACAGAAGTTTAAGTCATTCTGGCTATGATTTCTGGTTGGGATCAATAGTCATAGATGATTGCTGGCATTTGAACTGGGACAGAACTTACACTACCCCACAGAGGTAAAATAAAGTATTTAATTATTACATCAAAGGCAAAAAAAGGGAAACAAAGGTATCTTCTTAGCACTTGGCACAGATCCATATTATGAATAACAACTTTTGTAACATATCCTATCCTATCCTATCGTATTCTATCCTATCCTATCCTATCCTATCCTGTCCCGACCTATCCCTGAGTCTTGAAGACCACTGATGCGCCACAGAAGATTTCAACAGCTTCCTCCGTTCTTCCAGGTTCTCAGGAACTTCTAGACCGTTGTCAAGGAAGCCAGTCTATTCACTGATGTTCTCCAATCAGGCATGTTCGCTTGCCATCCTCTCCTGCTATCCAGTCCCATCTTGGACAAGAATATTTCAAAAACATCTCGTCGCTCAGACTTCTCATCAATTCACTTCATAGTTCCCACTTCTCTTACAAGTAGTTTCACGAATGCAGGTAAAGCAATTCTAGGGCATGTTTCTGTCATGATGCCATTCGCAATCGCAGTAAATATGTATTACTGTCACGGATAATTTTGCGGTCGCTGTGGTTAGTATCATATTACAAGGCATCACTGTCCAAAAGTAATATTCTATGTTTTTTTTGTTTTGTTTTGTTTTCAAACGAATCCCATTAACAATAAGGCTGACTGTGAATAAGAATACCCCCCCCCCCCTCCCGCCCTTTCATCTCCCCTATTCTAGAGATACACATACATCTATGCATGCCCACACAGTCATGTTCATAAACAGAAAGACACGTCAGCATAAAATGTTGATCCAATTTACACATGTCTGGCCTCTGTACTTGTCGACTTAGGCCATTCTCCACGCGTTTGTGTAAAGGCGAATATATCACTACCTTTTCGTGTTGAACTGCGCAGAAACTAAGCAACCACAAATTCATAAATTAGATAAATTAATGGGTCTTTAGTTTATGCTTCTAATAGAACAATCAGTGTTCTTCATACATTGGGTCCATTTTATTAAAAATCACATGTCTAATCAATAGAGCGAAATTAAAACATCTATAAATTATCCCCTATAACGCCAAATTTCTAGCAGAGCGCCCTCAGAAGTTTTATCACTGTTAGACAACGTACCAGTATGAGCATTATTGTCCCAGAGAATTATTGTAATTATCCTTACAGTCTTTAATGACGATCATTCATTATACAAATCACATGATGTCGTTGAGTTCAGTCGTATTTGGCTTTGCATCAGTGTCCAATATCGATTTCTAGACAATGATCGATTGTAAGTGTCATTAAGGCTGTAATCAAAAGCTTTTTATGACAAAGCCTACGTACAATTTTTAAAAAAATAAATCTTAATTACTCCTCTGAATACTAATTTATCAGAGCCGGACCCAGATAGAAAGATGCAGTGTTCGCATTTTTATCAGATAAAATAAAAATCTGAAAATTGTAGGTTACAGTGCTAGTCAATACCACTGCGAGCTGCTCTCCGACATTGATGACCCTGATTGCATTTATTCTAAGACAGTCTGCCTATAAAATCGAACATTGATACAGATCAATAATTCAGTCAGAAAACTCATAAGACTGAGTTATTAAAACTTAAAGCTTAATGACACTGAATATCATTATTCTCCTGTTAACTTTTTGTTAAAAGTTGTTTTAGGATTTAAAGTGAAAGTACCACAATGGACATAATATGAGGAAATGCTCTCTTTTTTTAGTCTTGGTCTAAACTAATGTGGGTTTAATATACATTATGTATATCTGTGTTGCCAATTATTTCTCTTCACTTGAGTATTTTACTGTATAATTCCATATATTTCTACAAAAGTGCATGTTCAGTACCAGAATTGATTTGATAAAAATAAGAAAAAATGGCCCAGAATGATGGTCTCTTGATGTCAGCACTGTGTCGTGCCTCATCGTGCTACGTATTTTGCCAAATTGGTATTATTCAGTGTTTTGGTGCCAATAGCCTATCTTAGCCGTCCATGCCGTTTCACTTAGCCTGCTAAGTTCTAGCAGTGTTTCAGAATGCACCATTATGAATATGTCACATAGAGGTGCTTTGATGGTGCAGTAGTTTAAGGTTATACACGTACTCTTCATTGTGATTGTTTTTCATCGAAGTTTCCCTTCCCGATTTAGAAGTGCATTTCTTATGGATTTTCCAAACATTCATGTCAAATTGATGTTTGCTTAATCATGATTATTTTAGTTGAAGCACAAAAAACGCTAAAAGTACGTCTTTTCTGAAATAATTCCTTAAGAAAATATGTGAATAATGTCCCCATAGCTTGTGTGTGTGGTGTGAGTTTGATTAAAATCGAAAGTTATCACGTCGGCACAATGGCATGTCCATTCAAAGCTAGAAAAAAAAAATGTTGATGTAAATGTAGACCTTGACATCTGAAATTTAGCACACAGGATGGCTCTTCAACTTCCTGTGAAACTTATCCACATCGCGACAACATTTAATATGGTGTCCATGGAAAGAAACAGAATCTCGACATCAAACGTCAATGATTGTGAACTGACCGTTACATCTCACCTGGGATCGTTTATTGTCATACGGATTTGACATTTGCCCTGCATAAGCGTGTTTTGCTTTATTTTGTTTGTTTTTTTAGATTATTTAGTCGAACGTTTAAACAGATATTTTTCATCTCACAAACCAAAGTGAGCAGTTGGAAATTCGAACGTCATAATCACCCAATGATAACTGTGGGAGTGCCTTTGTGTCTCTGCGTGTTATATAGGCTAATTCTTGTGCTATAGAGGCTGGTTCTGTGTGCTATAGAGGCTGGCATCGGGAGTCTGCCATGGAAAACGATGCAACTCAACAGTCGTATCTTTTCTTGTCAGATTTAACCAGTCAACGTGTGCCACATTGTCCCCCATCAGTGGACTACCTTGGCTGCCGATCGCGACCGCTGGCGCCAGACTGTTCAAAAAACCGCCACCAACTTTGAGAGCTTGCGCCGGGAGGTTCAGAAGGAAGGGCGACAGAGGAGAGAGACCAGGACTGTCTCCACCTCAGCATATTCCAACCTCAGCCAGATCTTCATTTGTCGTCACTGAAACAGAACCTGCCTGTCCCGGATCGGCCTCGTCAGCCACTAGTCGGCCTGCAGTCAACGTGACGTCCTTCCTCATCCTCGTCCGCGAAGCCACGCCAAGAAAACAAAAAATAATAATAACAGGGGCCTGTGTCAAAAGAAGTCAGGAGGACAATGCATAGCACTACCGTTGATGGAATAATTCTCTATATTCAGCAACATTTATATTACAATTACCAGTGCATACTTCTTGTACAAGAGATGCCTGAACCAAACGAATTTTTGTTTTGCTTTATTTTGTTTCCTTTTATTTTGTTTCTATCTTTGTTTGTTTGCTTGTTTGTTGTTGTTGATTTTTGCTATCCAGAAATCCAGGCTGGACATACACCTTGATTTCTATTTTTGACCACTATTCAGTAACATATTCCGGTTGATCGTATTACAACACAATCAGCTTTATTTCATAACTAGGTGAATATCAGAATATGAGGTCTATATGTGCGAATTTGATCAAAGTGGACGGTGCCGTTTATGCAGGTTAAACACAAGAAGCTTTACCATGTCGGATTTGCAAAATTCGCAGTGTAGATCTATCATTTTCAATGACGGATGGTGTTCCCGTGGCGGACGCCAGTAAGTCGCGTTCCTTAATTCCGTAGCGGAAGCATGGATACAATGGTGCTGTACAGATAATGGAACCGTGCGGGGCCCTCTCGCATGCACACACATACGCCCATACAGAGGTACTCGCACATAGACGCATACTTAGACCCCTCAACTCAATCATGATATCCACCCAAAAGCCTCCGGCATGTGAGTAAACTAGATCTAGTATAAAGTATGGTACCAAGCACTGTAACTTTCTTCAACTTAGTTTCTTTCACAACTTTGGCTAACGTAAGTTAGCAAGAGAATTTAAAGTACGCTCTTTTGCCCACGGTCTATCAAAGTTTATAAAATGTGTAATATTAATGTTGAAAATGATGAACATATATTTTGATATGTTTGTCTTTGTCGTGTGGATTTCTTAGGATTTCTTGTTTACGTGTTTTTCGCCCCTACATAACCCCCCTCCTCCTTTCCTTAGGCCCCTCTATTTCACCCCGTCTTCTCTATACGCATTTCAATAATTGGTATGCTCTCCTCTCGCTATCGTACTAGCAACATGATTGCTTGGCATCAAGATGGGCATGCTTTTGCGGTATAATTGCTCCAGCATCTTTTCCTCACTGTTGGAGACCAATGCAGAACCCAGCCCACAAAAACACTCCAGTGGTGCCTGGTTTCTAAGGGAATCTTGGTACTGTCAATGTAACCATTAGCTCCTTGACAACAGGATGGTAAAGAGAGGACTGCTTGTGGAAAGACCTACAGAACTATATAAAGAGTACAATGTAGCTATCTGGAAATATAATGGGAGATCGTTGTGCTCTACTTCCCTTTACCAGACACAAGAGCGACTGGACAAATAGTGTAAAGAGGAAAAAAAAATCACCTTTGCTTTTTTTATTTGAGACATACACCATGGAAAATTCCCAAAAAATTATGATGTAAAGTGAATGTTTTCTTCTTATTATTATAATTTTATCAATTTTTTTGGCGATCGCTCTTTGGAATGACAAGGTGTAAAGGGATTTGTTCCTCTTTACAATGTTTGCTATAGACCTCTTTGGCTGGGAAAGGGAAGTAATTCGGCTGGTCAAAATGATCTCCCCTTACACGAGTCCCTCTTTTGGGAGGGGCAGATGACCTGCGAAACGATCTCCCATTCCGGCGCAGTGGCGTCACAAAAACTGTCCTCTTTAACGGTTATATTTCATTGAAACATCACTAGATCTATAGGGTGTAGAACTGCAGTTGCTTCCCTTACAACCGAAGATGAGAAACTCCATAAACTTTCAAAATTGTGGAAACATTAAACACTTCCATTTAAATGACATCATTTATTTATATTTCATGTCAATATAATCTCAAGATCGTGATATAAGTTAAATAGTTACAATGACGATTACGTTTTTGTCAGGACAAAAATAAATAAGTAAAACAAACAACAGCAAATCACACCATCAAAAACAGCAAACAAAAACAAAAATAAAACAATGCAAAGCAAAATAAAACCGAAATACAGGCTTATTCAGGGGGACGCAGTGGCTCTGAGGTCTGGCGTCTACTCACGGAGAAAACGGGCCGGGATCGACTCGCGGGTCCTGCATCGGGGGATGGAAGGACACGAAGATCGAAAACCCG
>JBCEWB010127246.1:0-11340 GCA_039654565.1 Peronia peronii | reverse complement strand
CTATCTATCTATCTATCTATCTTTTGCCCTGACGTAGAGCCAAGCGGGCTGAAAAATTTGGTCAGCAACTTCATTAATTCAATATCAAATCTTCATACTGTGTTTTTTTTTTTCTTTTTTCATTTTTTTAAATGTATTTGATTAGTTGTCCGCGGACAGTCGTCTTAATTTTAAGACATTTTTGTAAAATGATGATAATGATGATGATGATGAATGAGAGTTTATTACTTGTGGAAGCGATTGAACGAGAAATGTGCAGAAAGGATATGGCACAGGGAAGATGAAGCTGGTGCTATATATTATGGCCGGTAATGCTGCATCCACTGTCTGTATAGTTTTTTTCCTGCGTTTCAAGCCGAGCCAAGGGAAGTAATCAGCAGAAATTAATGTGACTCGTTCATGCTACCGCTGCCGTTCATGCTGAGTTCGGAGTTTTTTACAGTAAGTGTGTTCCACAATATATCGAAATTGTGGCGTTCCACTATTAAGTGACAAGAAATTAAGTTTATTTATTTATTTATTTATTTATTTACTTATTTATTTGTTGTTGTGTTGTTTCCCATTTATGTAGCCTGTCACACTCAAGAAAGCAGGATTATCTTGGCTTTAAATGCTTGTTCAGTTTGTGGAAAAATTTTTGGGTAAATTTTTTTTTTTGAAATTTTGCCCCGACAACTACGTCTCCACCTACTCTTCGGCTGATTTTTAACTGTCAAGGATTCTTTAACGTGCATAACGAATGACCAGACCTCCGAAATAAATTCGCCTTCATCCGAGAATCGCTAGACATCGGGCTTTCTACAAAGAAATCAGGGGACAATTGAGTCATTGAAAAAAAAATAATTTAAAAAATACGGGTTCTAATCTTCCAATCTTTCCCATCAGTTGATAGGATTCGAATTTCGAACCTGCGACATAAATTTCTCTCCGAGGAGCAGACGCTTAACCCCTCTGCCATGGGCGATCTCTATTATCATGTAAGTACTGTAAGACTCAAAATACAAGGCCAAAGGAAGTAATTATTAGAAATCATCGAGACTAGCTGAAACGAGTACTCCGTAACGCTCATATAATAATTGCCTAAGTCATTTCTGACTACTTTGAAAAAAAAAAAAAAGAAAGAAAGAAAGAAGGGGAAAACAATTTCATTTTATCATATGACATCACACACAATGTTTTATTTCAAATGGTCTTAACTTTTTTGGAATTGAAAGTCAACGTTAAAAGAATCCTTGAAGAGCAATGAAATAAACGACTCAAAGTATTCACCTTTGACCTGAACTCAGTTTGACCAAAAAATAACTTAAGCAGATATTGCATGGGCGTGAAGACTTGTTTGGACACTCGTTTGGACCTGCAAGATTTAAGTCCCAGTGGGCATTTGCTTTTTCAGTCTATTTACTTCCTTTTATTAAACACAAGCATATTGAACAAACTTAGTAAAGAAGGGGGGAAAACTCAATTTGTGTTTTTGATTGCAACATCCAAGGCGAATAATCCTGAAAAAGGCATGGTTAAAAGAAAGACAAGTTCTATGCTTGTCATAATATTTTTTTTTTTCAAAAAGCTCTCTACCTAATATTTCCAAGAGAAAAAAAGAAAATTATTTTCCTTTCTTCACAGTGTTCGTTCAATAATCCCTATGTCAACCGAGTTAGGCGTCCGCAGTCGCTGCAAGGCGTGAAGGGAACATAACGTAACCTTTAAATCTGGGAAAGGGAAGCACTTGGGTCGTTGAAAATCAGTCCATGTTTGAAATGCACAGGCGAGAAATCTGGCGACTCAAACACATTATTGTAAAGATTAAAACCAGCCCATTTTTATTCTTACATATGTGAGATTCATGGTATGATTGATGGCTGTTCACTTCATGCTTCTAGACAGTGTATGCATCGCTACAGCTCATCGAGTTAAGTCTGTCCTTCTTATATTGCCAAAATGGCTACCTTGGCAGTTTTCATTGACTAAAATAGAGTTCACCATATTTGCCGGAAAATGGCATCACATAAGAAAATTTAGACTGTTAATAACAATTTCTTCTAAAAAAAAAAGGTTTAATCAAACAGCACAAGTATAATTCTGCACGACTTGATTCTATAATGATGATTTATGAGAGCCAAACATTATCACCGCTCTCCATATCTTTCATAAATAAAACAACAGGAATAGTTCAGTCCTATTGATTTACAAGTCTTTGCTGAAAAAAAGAGAGCCATCATCATATCTCTGTTACTTGCTTCAAATTCTCAACAGTGATAAAAACAATGACATTTCTAAGTCGAATGGACTTGTTTGGAATATCCACGTTCTAAGAGGCTTGACCATGTGATAGTTGAAACACATTGTGAACTCACACACAAAAAACACAAAACGACTCAACCGAGATGCATCTAAAGTTATCAGTCTATCCGTTTGCATTGTTTAACATGTGTGTTACTCATAATGTCGCACCATATCAGTCTATCATTTTACCCTGTTTGACAGGGTTGTTACACTCATTTTGTTGAATTTTGCTTGAATTGTTCACACACCAGTGGTGTACACATTGTACACAAAGGATCAGGATGTTTCTACCACCTGTCAATGTTAATGTTAAAGGAACGACGTCTTGATCTCCACCTTGTGATTACTTTGAGATTCAGGACGAGTTCATGCAGTGCGGTAGCCCTTCCATGTGTTCTAGGTAAGCTTATGTTTGAAAGCAAATTTATTTTTTTTGTCATAGTAGAATTATGAAAAGCTTTGAAACGTGTTGTGAAGAATTCCGGAGATATTGTAAACGAACATCTTGATTCATCAGTTTCATTTATCATGGAACGCAGATTCATTGATTATATCTATGGAAAGTTAAAACAATTATGACCTTTCTCAAAATTTAGCAAATGACCTATTAGATAGGTCTATTTTATAACATTATAGACAATTTCAAATTCATAAATGGTAAAATATTGCTATTTGTCCATTTTAGATATAACACATGACATTTGAAGCATAACAAGCCTAACATAAAGAAAGCAACAATACGCAACTTTCGGAATTAGTTTTAGTATTAAGCATATGTTCAAGAATGAGTTTACAATATTTGAGGTTTACGATCATTTTCTGTTAGGTTGTATTTATTTGGAAGAGTGAGTTTATCTGAGGCAGAAGGAAATTAAAACATGGCTTACCAGATCATGTTTAGAAAACATGGAATCAAGGAGTATTTTTAATAGAAACACTTTATTTTCAAAAGGAAACAAGACAAAAAGACAAACAAAGAAAAATACATGTACACACATACAAAGATGCGAAGCTGAAAGCTTAAAAAATTATTAAGTAGGAAACACAAGGTTTTCTAATTACTGAAGCGGGCACTGGGTGGTGTCATGGAGCAGACGATTTCAACTGAAAGGCAATGGCACTAGCAGCTGTTGTTCGGGAAGATGGCAACACTGGTAAATCAGCTATCTCTGACAGAAAATACCGTTGTTCCCTGAGTCTGTTGCATAATTAAGTACACCATTTAATTTTGTAATGTATTCTGACTGAATAGAGGTCATCAGAGTTTAATTATTTCTCTCTGAGTTCCAATGTATTTTCCTACAATATTAAAAGATACCCCCGGCATCACTTCATGCTCGAATAAACTATATTTTGTGTGCTGTTCATTAATATAATATCGCTTTTAAAAAAATCTCGACTCTCGAAATATTGGAAGTTTTAATGGGCGAAAATAACTATTGTATAATTTAGATATAGACAAGAACTTTGGGGTCCAGAGAGACTGTTTGGGAGTAGGGAAGACGTGAACTGTCTAAAGCAAACACTGACGATTGCGTAACAAACAGCTCAGAGTCCTTGCAGTGACAGATTGAAACATGGCGGTGGCAAGCTTAAGACAGTCATTATCGAACTCATTGGACTGCTAAAGAAGAGGAACGGCTGAATCACTGCAACGTCAAAGAATCTATATTTATGTACCGCTGGTGATGCAATTTGTTTGTTTGTAATAGTTAGGTTGAACCACATATCAGAACTGAACGTAAATCCGTATCCACTCCATAATCCCTTTTCAGTCACCTGGAATATTTAGAAAGAAATGGTTGTTTGTTGTATGTACAATTGATTGAGAGTGTTACTGAAAATCATTTCTGCCACCAGGGATACGCTCACCAAGTTGCTGTTCTTTTTCTTGAGTCTCCCTTGGTCTTGCTATTCTTGATATTTTTGTTTATATGCGTTTGCGTGTGGAAGTGTCTTGCTTGTATACTGTGCTTCACCAACTGAAGGACTGTTCTTTTGATGATCAATAACTTTAGTAATCTAATATTATCTTACCGTATCTTATGTTTTATTTTGAAGAGGGACAAAAGTGTAGAAAAAATGTAACCTTTTTCTTTGCGTTAAGAAGAACTACAAGTTTCCGAAAATGTTTTATCTGCATAGAAATGATCTGTCAACACCTAATCTTTATCAGTGTGTTACTGAGTTAGCTTCGTTGTTTCTTCTCAATGTCCACACATCCCAAATAATGATTATGTCAAATAGCAAGCCGATATCAGATTGCAGTACGTCAATTTCTTTATAATATTTAAATATGTAGAACCCTTATACTGATCTTCTGTCTTTTAAATACGTCTTAATTTGGCAACACGTTTCCTGACAGAGATACAGCAGGCCAATTTCCAGCAACACTCTAGGAGCAAAAACACAATGGCGAGGAGAAGGCCGAGGCACAAGACGTAAAAAGCTGATTGAGTCTCCAGAATGGACAGCATTTTAGTGCCGTGTTGCTCCTCAACGCTGCAAGTGCTTCCTTTTGGCCACCAGCGATCTCGCCAGGCCTTAAACAGTCCAGTCTGGTCGATCTCTAAAAGTCTGTGGAAATATACATAAAAAAAAATTGAATTCACACATCAATTTTGTTTTTCTCTCTTACACAGGTTATTGAGTGCATCCCATCTGCTTGTAGCAATCGAGTCCTGATTCAATATTTGAAAAACAATGTCTAAAATACTCATCAAAATTTATGGCAGAAAGCTATGAAATTAGACGTTGAAATCATATGTAAAGTCTCGAGTTGCTGATATAGACAGAAAGAGTTTTGATGAATATTTCTTGACAGATTCTGAGTGTAATGCGTTGATTATAGCAAGGAAGATTTTAATATATCAAAGTCATTCTCTAGACACAATGAAATCAAAAGAGATCTCAGAATGTCTTTGTTCGAGAGAAATAAGTCTGCCCCCCCAAAAAAAAATTAACGATGTGATTTCCATTACTAACAAAATATGAGAGGATAACACTTTTCTAACTTAATATCACTAAATATGTTATTAAAGCAAGTTCTATTAGGATATCTATTCACTCACAATACCTTACTTTCAGTCTTCTTGGACTGTATCATACTTGTAACACTAGATTACAGAGGATTAGGACCATTTGGCTAGTAACTTACTGCTCATTGAAAACTGTGGTATAGGCAGAATTATCGTGCAGTCCAACCACGAAGGGAAGGGGGATAACAGTCTCTTTCAGAATGCGCAGATCGCAGTTCTGGATCATCCAGATCTCTGCTGGAACCATGTCGCTAAAGTAAGCGTAACGACCGGCCTCTACCTTTCTCAAGTGTACAAGTGGGTCAAGGCTGTTTGTTTCTGGATCGGTCAGTTTGAACTGTTCCAAACCTTCACCGATCTTTTGAAAGTCTGGTCTTTGCGACACCTGGGGGTATGGGTTAAACAAATGATAAGTTAGAAATTATGATATAGATCTAAGTTAGAAATTATGAATTTAATAAGATGGGTAGATAAATAGATGGAGGGTTGGTCAGATGGATGGATGGATGGATGGATGGATGGATGGATGAATGTAAGGATGGATGGATGGATGTTTGGATGGATGGATGGATGGATGAATGGATGGATAAGAAATTCTTAGGGTAACTGGGTATTGCACTGGAATCAACTATCTTTAAGACAGAAACATTTCGTAAGACAACTAGATAGATTAATGAAATGAACTAATTTTAACACTGCAGCATTCTTAGGGTCACAAGATAGAACAACTGAATCAACTAACTTTAAACAAATACTCCACCACTGTGCTCCCTGTCACGCCCCACCTATAGACGTCCTGGTCGGCCAGCTCGGCTACGTTTGTAAAAGGTACATCATCCAAGGGAACCAGCAGAAAAGCAATCAGATTGCCTTTGTAAATGGCTGCTACGATCATGGTAAAAAGCCACCAAAAAGACACGAAAAAACGCCCTGAACAGAACTGTGGTACTGCATCATGGCCTGTGAAATAAAGTTTAGTTTGAGTCTAAATGTCTTGATCAGATTAATTTCATTTTGTTTAGCTATTTTGTCGTTGTGCTGCCTGTCAACTTCATATCGGTTATTTGCGATTCTAGTTCGTGTTTTAAGTTTATGATTTCTGTGCATTTATCTTGATCAGACAGATGTATTGACTGATTATAAATTGATTCATAAACCAGAGAAGTAATGTGGTAGCATGCCAGCTTTGTATAATATTTGTAGTAAAATGGTCTTCTGAGCGATATGGAAGCATACAGTTTTAGGCATGTATATTGTATTTTCACATAAGTATGGGACAAAAAATGGCAGGTTAAGATAGGAAACATTGAACGTAAGTTTACTGTGGAACAAACTGAGGGAGGGAAAAAGCTAGCACCAACTGTATTGGATTAGAGAGGCCATCAGATAGACTGCGCCATCTGCCGCTTTCGAGAGAACTAATTCCCGCAGGCTCGGCTCACAGTGGTTTTCAGACGTTGTAAAAGTAACCACGCTGAGAATGGTGTAGATGAGAGCCCCTATAACGAGTGAGCCCATCAGACACAGGAACACCTGGAATAAATGCAGATATGTGGTACACACAGGAACACCTGGAATAAATGCAGATATGTGGTACTGGAGACCAAATAGTACTGAAAAAGTGTTTGAAGAAACACACACACACACATATACATACACATATATGCAGCACATTTACGTACATCTAAGTGGTGTCAATAGAAATACCTATCAGAGAAGTAAAGAAAATTGGCAGTTTTTGAAACATCTCGCAAATTTCTTAAAAGTCATTCCACAATCGTCAAAATCTTTTCTTTTCTTTCTTTTTTTCCTCGATTTTGAGTCATTTTCCAAGCCCTTGTTACTCAAACTTTGTGGTTTGACAAAAAAAAAAAAAAATTTGCAGAACATAAATGCACAAGTAGTTTTTTTTTTTCACTAAATTTCTGGCTGTCATAGTTAAGCATTATCACTTCTTTTAAACACTATTCTGACGAATGACTTGGCCATACTGCTATATGGCTGTTCTCTTGTATTTACGATCAAATATTTTGACAAAGAAATCAACAAGAAAACCATTACGAAAACAAAGAGACATCGGTGTGTCATTTGTAATTTATATACTGACATGTCAATATGTGTTTTCTCTCTCTTTCTAAACTTTAATTCAGTCTATTTTGCCACCTATTGCTTTGTTTTTCCAGAAGATTTTTTTCTGGCTAATGTGTCCAGAAAATTAAATTTCAATTGCCTCTCTCTGGTTGTTCTAATAAATGATGGTCTGTTCTCAATCTTTTCAGTACCCCTGAATTTTTGTCTCTATGACATGGCTTATAAGCTTAAAATATAACTGGGTGCAACACCGCAACACCATATTCTTACCTCTGTCTTGAAGGGGTGAAAGTAAGTTTTCCACATGCCATACTTTGGGTCAGGCCGTTTGTACAACACAACGACCTTATCGTAATAGTAGGGGAATGTCCCATCCATCACAAACTCTCTCTCCGGTGTTATTGTCAAGGGGGCCACGGACACATCAACTTGCTGTGGAGTAAGCCACGGTCTTTGTTTTATCTTAGCATGCTAGAAGTAGAACACAAGATTTTAGATCAATCTAAAGAGATTTTCAGCCGGAAGTACTCAGGCGTTTTCGCATTTCCCACGTAATTAAATCATTAACACACTTTACTACTATTATTATTTGGAGAGCATCCGGATTCAACAGGCATTAAATTTATAACGTCTGTCACTCATAGAGAAGAGCTTTAGTTATAAATTTCCTATCTACCCTAACAGTGTCAAGCCAAGAAATGAGACAAACTTACGGCCGAGGCAAGGCCAAGGTCATGAGTCGATGGAATGTCAAGGGATATTGGTGAAATCTATTTATTCCCGTTTACTATGTGACTGAGATACGATATTATGTAACACAGATAAGTTACAGGACGTAATCTCAAGGAAAATAGACAAAAAAAGTTTAATGTTTTTGTTAAATTCTCTGTAATTATCATTTGCCACTCTGGCAGTGGGATAAATCGTTATGTCAACTGTCAGCCAAATGATATACTTCTCTTTGTCAAGTACATGGGATGCCATACAAGTACTGGTAAGAAATAAATCACGTTTGCTCTTGTTGTTTGAAACATATGAAATAAGGCATGCTGATCATGATGAACAAAAAATAAAACTCAATCCTCAGAATATGAGGAACTTTTCACAATTTTCCTTTAAATTATGTTTCAAATTTTTAAAAAAGTGCATTAAAATCCTGCGCTCTTAAACTAATTTCATATATAAAGCTTGCAATATTATGTTCTCAGCTTTCACTTTTTTGATGCCTTCCCTAACCGTGTATTAAATATATTACTCTGCGCTGTAGAGGGTCATAGATAAGGCTGGATCTACATTTCGCCATTGTCCCGCCTCACAGTGACTAAAGTTGCCAGTCTTTTATTATGTGAATACTGTAAATGTAATGTTACTCACAAAATGTTGTAGCATTCCGACAACACCAGTATAGTTCCCATCAGGCTTGAGAGTGCCCCATTGACCATCTGCTGGTTCAACTATCGTAAATCTGTGGAATCACCATCAAAGCCAGATAGCCAAGTCACTTCTTTGTCATCAGCATCCCTAACATTTTGAAATATCCGTAACGCTATAGAACATGTCGGACTCTTCATTCCAATTGCCTAAACTGAGAAGTATTGAAATTATGAATAACTACCACTAGCTACATATTATTCTTAAACATATATCGTCAGAATCATTGGTAGATATCCTGTCTCATTTCAGTATTATTTTCAGTGGTGAAGAAAAATATAATTCATATGAACCACATGAATCATTGGGATAGCCAATTTCTGTGAAATGCAATAAATCAAAGCATGATTTAGTCAAAATGCTATGGGACCTTTTTTTAAAAAATGTCTTTGAAATTAACGTTAATGATGGATTAGGTTACAGGAAGCGCGAGAATATCTCTGTCTGGAAATTGTCTATCACTGAAACAAACACTATGCCTGCGACAGTGACTATATTAAATTTTCTTTGAAGCACTTTTAAACATAAATGTTAATACCAGCGTGCGATATCATTCGGATCGTAATCGAAAATCAAAATTATGACTTCTATGTACCATATGTTTTGTGTGAAACAAACAACAACAACTAAGTTCACACTCGACACTCAGCACTCACGTAAAGTTGAGTCTTCCAGAGAGTTCAGTAGCGAGGTCCACACAAAAACCTTCGTAAATAGTTTCATTGCGAATCCTTTTCCTCATGGCGAAGGGATACCACTTTGAAAAGATAACACCCACAGCTCTATTAGACTTTGACAGTCTACCTAGAATCCTATAGGAAAACTCTTGGCCGGTATGAGAAGAGGTAAACTTTAATGGAACGGCCATCTATCAAGATCTAGTGGCCTAGAGAAAGCTAGTGGCTGGGGGCACCGTAAAGAAAAAAGTGAACTTTAGAGGAAGAAGTGGGCTGATGGCATCAGAGAGTGGAGTGGATAGCTTTGCCACAGTTCCGACTCAGATCAGAAAGTGGTTGAGATGAAAGAAGAGTGTCAAGACGATGACCCAAAGATTACGAGATCCATAACCTGTGAGCTGTAGATCGTAAAAGATAAAATAAATAGTGAATGAACACCTATCTTTTAGGGCGCTGAAGATCGAGTACATATCGTATGGATTTCCATGAATGTTGGGTAACAAAGATATGAGTGCCAAACATGCAGTCGCCTTGAATGTTTCCCAAAAAGCTTGAGATCATACGTAAGTGTCTCTCCTGGTTTGTCTGAGTAGGCTAACAATTACTGTAAAGCACTTAGAATATGGAATCAGGACAATATTAATGCCATCTTTTATTACCTATTGTTACGTGCGTTGTCCTCTGGCATGGAGCTTATTATTAAAGTTTGATTTTCGGAGTGATAATGCAATTTGGGAAAGCCCACAGCTTGTTGAAGAAAAATGGCTTAACATGAATGACGCATGTAGTACTGGGATGAACATAACAGCGTTCTCATTGTAGACCACGATAGAACCTGTTTTTAATGATAGGACTGGTGAGGGAAACGGAGAGGGAGGAGGGGGGGGGGAGGAGAGGGAGAAGACTTTGCAGCTAGGAACAGAAACAGTGATGCAACATTAAACCAACATGTTATCTAAAAGTCTATCTGGGACTAGAAAGCCTCATTAGTCTCATTATGTATTAAACCAGGTCCACTAAAGATGAATTATTCCAAACAATCATACCAAATTTATGCCGATAGTGAAGTGCTTGCCGTTAAATCCACGGTTGATATTGGGAAAGATATCTCCGTCTAGCTGAAGTTTTACTCCCTTGGAAACGCCAATAGTCTCAAATCGTCTCCCCTGGGGCTTGATGATCAACGTCTGAATCTGAAACTAGATCATGTTGTATTTTTGAAATGCAGTAATTTGAGTAACACTTTAATTGCAATGCCCTGCTGCACAAATCTGCCAGCTACGTTGACTTTACTGTATATGTTTAAGTGTGAATTTTTGCTTTGTTTTGTTTATTTGTTTGCTTGTTTTATTTTTTCACTTTTTATTTATTTTATTTTTTAAATTTTAAAGCCTAAACCAAAATGCGAGTGTATTCAGATATGCTCAAGAGTCATGTATTGTCTGCTGTGTAAATATGACAATGCATGTAATGACAGGATAACTAGTCTACGTAATGATGAATAATATATATAATTCTCTTAGGTAAGCCACCATGTAAAAACAAAAATGATAACATGGTGACATTGTTCCTGAACAAGTGTGGATTTCCAATACCCTGCAGGTGTGGGGATTGAATGCTATTTGTTATTAAGTGTCTTTTAATATTTCTTCATATAGAAAGAGTGAGGTTCTCGAACATCTCTGAATTCGGTGCAATCTAAAAATATATGCGTGACTGTCAGTGACAGATACAGAACACACACTATGAGGGCGGTTTCCTGATTGAAAAGAATGGATGAGGTGAGAATGACCCAGACGTGAGCAGTTGTTATAAATATA